>RJWJ010000385.1:0-255116 GCA_004363605.1 Indri indri | reverse complement strand
GCTTAATTTTAATCCAGGAAAGTGTAAGAGGTGCTAGATCACTGTCGTTTCTTATGATTGAGTAATATTCCATTGTAAATATATACCAAATTTTATTAATCCACTCATGGATTGACGGGCACTTGGGTTGTTTCCACATCCTTGCGATTGTGAATTGTGCTGCCATAAACATTCGGGTGCAGATGTCTTTATCATAGAACGTTTTGATATGATTTCTTTTAATAAGAAATAATTCTATCAAGCAAATTTCCTGTTAATATATTTCCATGGATAAAGAAAATGTAATTTCAAAATCAATAATCTTGGCTCTTGGCCAATTCAGTGCTTATTAATTCAAAACAAAATATATAATTGAGTTAATTTTAAAATTATAAATAAAAATGAACAGAAAATTATTAGTCTTAATTTTTAAAATGTTTGCCTGTGTGTATTTGCATTTATAAAAAATACTTTATTTTGGTAGATAATAGATGTGAACTTCAAAGTTAGTCTATTTATTATAACTTTAGCTAATTTGAAAGAAAGTCAGTGCTGGATTAGTACTTAATATTACTTTTCATCGGTTATTCTTTTTGTAGAAAAGTGAGAGAAAGAAAAATACCCATACATTAAGATTAGTAATTTCATATAAGATCATGATTTACTGCTCATTCAAAGAAAGCCTGTGCCATCCATAGCCTAAATCAATGCTGGTTATTTATATAATGGTGAAGTCCTTGATGGTCATTTTGGGAGAAACCGGGGACTTTTGCATTGTGTTAACCTGACGGCCTTTGAGAGTTAAAAAAGAAATGAAATAGTGATAGTGTTAGATTTCCAATTGCCTTCCATACTACTTATGACAAATTCACAAAACCTTGGTAAATTACTACTAAAATGAATTATTTATAACCTTATAGTCTCAGTTTTCAAGGTTTCTTTTAAAATTCTACTGAAAAAATTTATATATTATAAAATACATAAACCATTATCTCTAAAACCCACCATCATATTGTAGTATTACTCTCTGCCCTATAAATTGTCATTTTTTATGTAGTATATTTGTTTTATATCTCAAGTGTTTTTTTCAAGCAGAAACTTCTTTTTAGCTTAGATTTTATTTTCCCACATATATATTTAATATTGTTATGCATCATGCTGAAGCCAAAGGTGGAATGAAATAGCTTTCCTACAAGATAGCTAGGGGTTGAAGATCATAAAAGACATGAGAAATTAAACAAGTTGTAAGGATTTGTTCAGATTCTCAATAATGCCTCCATAAGGGGCCAAGTTAATTAATATGGTAACATTGATCTAGGAAAAAAATAAACACAAACCTAATATCAAAGCACCCCTTGGGAGAGAAGCTAGCAAAATATCAAATGTTATTTTTTCCAGTGTTGGAGTGTACAACTTTGCGAAATGCAAAATTCTACTGTGAGACACTCTTACACATTTGTAATTTGAAGCATAAGTACTGCCATACAGTATTGGGAAGTTTGCTAATTTATGTAGAGACAATGTTTCTTATCCAAGGGGTGAAGTCAAGAGAATCCTGCACAGGAGAAAAGGAGGGAGTGTTAATGAGGCAGATTGAGTGGTTGAGGGAAATACGAACTTCTAAATATGTTCTATAAATTGTTGATCTCAAGTGGGACATTTCTTCCATTTAGTATGTTACTATGGCTTGAATGGGTCCCCCAAAAAGCGTGTGTTAGAAAATTAATTCCCAGTGCAACAGTGTTGAGAGTTGTGTTCTAATGAGAGGTGATTGGGCCATGAGGGCTCTGCCCCCATGAATGAATTAATGCAGTTATCATGGGAGTGGGTTTCTTACAAAAGGACAAGTTCAGCTCCCTCTTCCTCTCTCTTGCCTTCTCTTTGCCCTTCTGCAATCAAATGATGCACCAAGAAGGCCCTTGTCAGATGCGGCCTCCTGCTCTTGGATTTCCCAGTCTCCAGAAGCATGAGCCAATAAGTTTCTGTTCATTATAAATTACCCAGTCTCAGATATTTAAATGGACCAACACAGATGTCTTTTAACTTAAAGGTTGAGATTGAATATTGAGACCAAAAACTAAAATGGAAGCGTGAAATCTAGAAGTCATACTGACTGGGCTGTTTTGTCTCTAAATATAAAATTAATAAGGTGTGTGAAAGTTGTTTACTAAAACAATTCAAAATGTAGCATTTAATTATAAAATGTCCTTTGTTCCAGATGAATGGCTTAAACTAAAATTGTGTAGGGGAGAGCAACAAAAGCAATCAGGGAAGAGAAAGGATTAATATGCTACTTCAAATTAAAAATATATAACATATTAATTAAAATTACATTACGGTCATAGTTCCTGTTTTAAAGGATTTCATCTCTGCACCAAATTGCTATTGCACAATGTATAATGAGAGAAAAATAATGCAAAAAAATTTAAATTGTAAAGAAGAGGCTAATTTTTGGTTCTAGGACTTTGGATAACATTCATTTAAAATGTTTAGGATGATTTACAACTGCTTAATTATTCTTCTAATATCCTGTGGAGTACTGGGATTGTACGTTGAAACTGAGAAAGGGAAATTTAAGGCACTTCCTGACATAGGAAAATATTGGGTTTCAAGAATAGTCTCGCAAGAAAAGTGAGTGATAGGAGCTTAATCACCAGGGACATACAAAAGTCAACAGTGCTAAAATATTAGAAGGTTTATTTTAGGAAGCAATTTCCCCCTGCTGGGATGTATTTGTGGACTGGATTGCTTACTTGATCTTTCCTCATCTCTGTTGTCCATTTCCATACCTAAATTTGAGTGCATAAAGCAACATCCTTAACACTTGAGATTGTTGTTAGTGATCTCATGCTGCCCTACTCTCTGACATTTGACTACCCAAGAAAAATATGAAAACAATTTTAATGCAGCTCTCTGATAGCTGCTCAGTTAAAATAATACATGGTCTACCTGATGTTCACCTCCACTTAAAATTTCCAAAGAATGCATAATAATCTGCGGCCAAACACAGAAGACCATTATATGGAACACAATTTACTTTATGAATGGCTCTACACTGAAAATCTTCAGATACTGTATGAGTTCATTAAGGCAATTATGCCTTAAATTCTGAAAAGACACGACTGGCTTGGTCCTGGTTAGTGTTAGTAATTTCCTGTGGTGTGGTGTTTATGATAGTAGCATAAACCCAGCATGAAGTTACATTTGCCTGGGGGCAGTTATAACTTAAGTGCTTGCTTTTTTGACATTTGTTCATATTCTTCTGGAAGAAAATGTATTTTTTGTTGGTTTGTTTGACCAATCTTTATTGCAAAGAAAAAAAAAAATACAGTAGAATCTATATGGCTTAAAAATGTATGTTACAAATGTGCTTGCCAGGAGAAATAGACTCCTGCTGTCTTTGCACAAAGCAGCCTATTATTTTGTACAACATGCTCCTAATGCTGAGATCCTTTTCCTCAAGAAATGGTATTCTCCAAATTGATATTTCTCTTCCTTAAGTCAAGAAGTCATAAAAAATACTGCTATGACACTCAAAAAATTGATAAAGTTCTGCTTACTGCTATAGAATAAGGCATCTTTCAATGTTCATCTCCTTGAGAGCCATTAAGCAGAGAAGATACTCCATGTTAGTTGTATCTATAGTCATGCATTGTTGGTCCACAATGGACCCCATATGCAGGATGGTGGTCTCATAAGATTATAATACCTTATTTTCACTGTACCTCTTCTATATTTAGATATACAAATACTTACTGTTGTGTTACAATTGCCTACAGCATTCAGTACAGGAACATGCTGTACAAGTTTGTAGCTTAGGAGCAGTAGGCTATACCATACAGAGTAGGTGTATAGTAGGCTATCTTACCTAGGTTTGTGTAAGTACACTATGTGATAGTCACACAATGACAAAATCACCTAAAAAGGCATTTCTCTGTCATTAAGTGAACTATGACTGTATTTGAGTTATATTGTTTGCAATTTATTCAAAAAGAAGTTGTAGCCCTTGCTTTCACTTCTTTGTATGTAATTTTGGATTTTGTAATGAGACTTTACCATTTATACTGACATGTCTTTCAAAGATCTCATTTGTATACCAACAACAGTACAAACAGGATGAAGGAATTTCTTCAATGAGACCAAATGAGAAGAACTTAACTGCTGTTGGCTCTCCCCTGCCTTTGACAATCTGTACATGTAAACAGATGGGAGTTTAGGGAACTGCTGGTTCTACTTCTATTCAGTTACAGGCAGTTTGAGAGTTGTCTAAATTCTGATAGGTCTGCTTTGCTCATATATTTCAAAATACTGTCAATTCCTTTAAACATACATCTAAAAATGATAGTAATATCGTTACACTAATGTCTAGAACAAACACTCCACTAACTCAAAATTTAGTATTCAGGAGTGTAGAGCTGGAAAGCAAGACTGTTTTTTTTTTTTGTTTTTTTTTTCGCCTTTTGTCCTTCCGAAAGTAATTTCACACAATTTGTTTGGACGTTTCTGAATTCCAAATACCAAGCATAGTAAGGGAGACATTTGGTGATATCAGATGTCATTCTTTATTTACATGTATTGTCTAATCTCAAGTTGGATAAGAATACATCAATTTTTGTGGATCTTTTCATTGGCAGAGTTGAATGTACTAAACAGAACAGTGAAGCTTTAAATAAGCCCAGTGACATACTTACAATCTCTGTACTTAAAAGATTATGCATTGTAAATCTTTTGATAGGGGCCCAAATTAAATAACCATGAATTATTCAGTGACAAGCTGAAGGATTCAAGTGTAGATCGGTTCAGGGTACTGTTTGTTAAAGCTAAACAAATAAGAAAGTGTTGGCAATGTGCCTCCTCCCTCAGTTTGTGGGTTGTGACTTTTCATGCACTCTGACCTTTGCCCTTCTCCTCTGCTGCCATCAGAAGTTAAGTTGTAGGGTAGATCAGCAAGAGAAGCGGCATTGTCTTAGAAACTTTGTTTGGGTTTTTGGACTGGACCCAGGGAAATCCCTGGGAAATAACAAAGCAGTGTTGTTTATATACAAGAAAGAGACTTATTTATAACAGATTTAAAGCACTTAATCCATTTTGCAAAGCATAATTAAGTAAAATAAACACCAAATTGTAAAACAGAATAATAAATAAACAAAAACCAGATTCAGTACTAGCAGGGTAGTATGCTTGTAACATAAATTGGGGTAAACTTGCTCTTATTTATTAAAAAAAAAAAAAAAAAAAAAAAAGCACAGTAAGTGAAATCAGACAGACTTGGATTGAATCCTATTTGGCAACTTTCTAGTTGTGTGGGCCTGGGCAATTTGCTTAACTTCTCTGAATCTCAGAGAATACTCAGTTGTTATCATCATTAAAAAAGGATATTGCTAATAGTTATCTAAATTAGTACTACCATTTTGCTCACAAAGTTCACAGACAGGGTCAGGGAGTAAGTACCTGATCATTTTCTTTTTGGTGTGTACAGAGCCTCCCCCTTCCCCATAATCTCTTTGATTTTTCTTGCTGATAGAATCTAATATCAGCAAGTTTGCGTTTCTTTCTGGAGCACATTTCTGAGTATGTACATTTAAGTTTTTTCAGTAATACACCTAAGCTTTAGGTTTCCTATCCCACTCATGTATTTACTGATGAATCCAATTAATATTTTTTTGAAGGTTTACTCTGTGCAAAATTGCGAAAAAGCTGCAAATAGGCATGATTTCTACTTCAAAGAACACATGATAAAGTAAGGGTAAAAAATATTAAAAAAGTGCAAAATGAAATTTGATAAAATTTATATAAATATTTAATATAATAATGATGGTGGCTGGGTGTGGTGGCTCACACCTGTAATACTAGCACTTTGGGAGGCTGAGGTGGGAGAATTGCTTAAGGCCAGGAGTTCAAGACCAGCCTGAGCAACACAGGGAGACCCCATTTACAAAAATTAAAAATAAATAAAATTAGCCAGATGTGGCAGCACGCCTATAATCCCAGCTACGCAGGAGGCTGAAGCAAGAGGATTGCTTGAGCACCGAGGAGTTTGAGGCTACAGTGAGCTATGATCACACCACTGCACTCTAGTTTGGGCCACAGAGTGAGACTCTGTCTCAAAATAATAATAATAATGATGATGGTGATGATGAGGATAGATAATGCCTATTGCCAGTTCATTATCTGCCTATATTTATCTAAAAGCTTTGCATGTATTAACTCATTTCATTTTACCTGTGACTTAAACAGATTGTGACTGTTAAGATCTTCAGTTTACAGATGAAGAAACTGAGGCACAGAGATGTTAAATAATTTTCTCAAGGTGGAACAACTGGCATGCGGCACAGTAGTCCCTTAGGAAGCAGTACTAGATGCCTTGGTTCTGGTCTGGTTCTTGGGCTTTCTGTTGCACAGACACTTAATCCTTGTGCAATGCAGGCACTGAGGAGCATCATTCCAAAGTAGAATTGGCATCACTTTCTTGAAGCTTTTTACTTAGGTGCAATGAGAGAAAAAAAAACCCTCTTAATTACCACCGGGTTGTTCAGGCAACTTTTCCTAGAGAGGGTTAACTTCTGAAAAATTACTGAAAGAGCAGATGGAATTTTTTTGATAGTATTTAATTTTCCTGATAATAAAAATGATAGAAGCACACTGCAGAAATTTTAGAAAATACTGAAAAGCACATAGAAGAGAATTAAAATTGCTCATTATATCTATACTCAGAGATAATAACCATTAACATTTCGGTATGTTTCAAAATTTGGAGTGTGGGTAATTTCTCTTCTTCATGCTTTGATGTATTTTTCAAACATTTTGCAAACAATTCATTTGGCAAAGAATTATTTTTGTAATAAGAAAAAGATAAAATAGCACAATACTTTAAAATATATTTTAAAATATACTTTAAAAATATTTTCAACTATTATTTCCACTTTTAGAAAGGTTTTTTTAAGGAGAAATCAGGAATGAATATGATACATATATATCTCTTTCTCTCCCTCTCTCTTTTTTTTTTTACTAAAATGGAATTATAATACCACTTTATAACCTCCTGCAGATTTGTTGGTATAATAATTACCTTCTCATGTTACTACATATTTTTCTGTAATCCAATATTAATCGATATAATTTTTTTGGCCAATAGCATGTTTTTTTTTTTTTTTTTCCCAACATTTAAACGGAGTGGCAGAGAAACCGTCTACCAAGGCTGTACTCCTCTTCTGTGACGTTGAGTTGTTGCTAGGAAGTGGTTGCTTAGCCTGGACTCCATTTTCCAGCATTCCTCTGCATCTTCTTGGTGAGACCAGGTGACTGCTTCCATTAAACAGAATTGGGCAGAAATGATATACACCACTTATGCAGCTGGTCTTTAATAAACTCCTCCCCACTCACTCCTCTCCACTCTCTGTCTTTCCTTATTCTCTGCCAATAAAGAGCAAAGTATTCCAAGACCCTAATGGATGGACAGTGCCACATGATGGAAGGAACAATGTCTGTGTCACCACATAAAAAGCTGCCCACCAAATATCTACACCGAACCTGAGCAAGTATTAACTTTGATTGTAATTCAGTCTGTTGTGAGAATTCATGTGTTAAGCATCTAGTCTCGCATTAATAACTACAGATAGTTTCCAAGTTTTTGTTTTCTTAAACGGGATTTTAAAAGATTTTTAAAAAGTCAACTACATTGACTTTTTCCTTTCAAAATACAAAAGCAACTACAAATGCATCGTTTTTGCAGAATGTCTGGTAACATAGAGATGTGCCAAGAAACAGGAAACAATTTTTTTTTCCTTTCCCTTGCTCCTTCTTTTTTATCTGATCCATCAAACTCTCCCTTCTCCACTCTCCCATTGCCCTACAATCGTTGGCATATATCTTTCTACACTACACTTATCTTTATGCTCATTTAAAATGTTTATAAACTCAAATATTTGCTATATTTATGTGTAATTTTCTCCTAATTTTAGAAAGCAAAAACAAATTAAAAGTAAACTGCAGAGTATTATGTAAACTATGGATCAATTTTGAAAAAAAACCTAGTATCTTAGATGAACAAATAAACATTCTTCTTTAAACATAATTTTATATATCTCTGAGGTGTATTTTATTAGGATAAAACCTCAAAAATGGAATCCATAGGTAAAAGGATATTCACAATTTTAAGTGTGTTGACCCACATGGCAAAATTGCCCTACAGAGAGATTAGACTGATTTCACACTTGTTTAGCAATGTCAGTGCTGCTGTTGTTTCCAGTGTGCCATGTTTAATACCATCACGGAATTGTTAGTTTCATTATATCAGTTCTTTAATTCAGCTAATTTCCTTTGCTTTTCAGTATAGTGTTTTGTAATTATCTTTTTTTATTTCAGAGAATCTTTGTTTTTATTATTTTATTGAGAACACAGTTTAAGTTTAAATTATGTATCAAAAATTTTTAATTATACAAGGCTGTCTTCTTACTTTTTTATATGGGATATTCTTTTCACTGTCCCTAAAGGTTTTTTGGTTTTATTTATTCCTTATTTGGTTGACTAATTGGCTTTATTTTTCTCATTACACACCCTTGATTCATGGCTTGATATTTACCCATAAAGAATGTAAGCCAATTGTTTTTGAGACTCCCGTTAAGCCTCATGACATCCTTGGCTGATGTTACAAGGCTCCTCTCAGCTTTCAAGGTGTACAGTGGCTGAGTAAGTTCACATGATCAGATCATAGATGCCTGAGAAATGTGAGGAGAGCAGATGGACATGTATAAATCTAGTGGCACTGTTTCTTCTTTGTTTTTGAAGAAATGCAAGACATACTAAGTCATCAAAGTAGTAAAACACAGTGTATGTTTAGCCAAAAGTTCAGGTTGTTGAGAGGGAATAATAAAGAGATAAGCTGAAGTTGAGGCCAGATGTAGGGAGCCTTGAAGATAAGAGAAAAATAAAGACTAACATGCTAACATTTGTATTACACTTTACAGTTTTCAAAGTGCTTTGACAAGCACTATTTATTTATTCTTACAATAACTGAGAAATACATACCTTTACTTTTCAAATGAGCCTTAGAAATATTATGTTCTGTGCCTGGGTCATTCAGCTAGGAGGTAGAAAAGCCAGGATTTAATTCTCAGCCTTTCTGGTCCCAAAGCCCATGTTCTTTCTTCTACATTCTGCTGCCTCAAAGAGAGTTATAACCAAAGATTCACTTTGTATGAGTCAGAATCCATTGGTAATTTGCATGGTGGACTACAGGGAGAAGATACCTGTATTAGTCTGTTCAGGCTACCATAACAAATCACCACAGACTGGGTAACTTATAAACAACAGACATCAATTGCCTACAGTTCTGGAGGCTGGGAAATCCAAGATCGAAACCCAAGCAGATTTGGTGTTTGGTGAGGGCTGCTGTCTGTGTCATAGATGGCACCTTCTCATTGCATCTTCACCTGGTGGAAAGCTCCTTTGGGCCTCTTTTATAAGACTCTATTCCATCCAAGAAAGTGAAGCCCTCATGGCCCAATCACCTCCTAAAAGCCCCACCTCTTCATACTATTGCATTGGGGTTTAGGTTTCAGCACAAGAATATGGGTGGGGGTGCGGGGACAAAATATTCAGACCATGGCAGGACCAGAGAAGGTCCTCCCTTCCTTCTAATCAAGAGGTTGCAAATAATTTGGCATAATCCTAATACAGCATTGTACTTCAGAGTGTGGATTCTGGAACCAAAACACATAGATTCACATCCTTGTCCATCACTTCCAAGCTGCATAACTTCGGGCAAGTTGTTTAACCTTTCTATGTCTCAGTTTTTTCATATTTAAAATGTTTACATTATATGGTCATTTTGAAATTAAATAAGTAAATGTACGTAAATGCTTAGGGTCATACCTAGCACATAGAAAACTCCCAATAAGTTGTAGCTATTACTATTAATATTTTACACCAAAAACCATATGCCAGGACTTTTATGGGACAATTTGTATCATTTTTAATCTCATGAAGTAGTTATTTCCTCTGTTTTAGAGAGAGTGAAAACATCTGAAATCTTATTGTCTTAGTTTTTTTTTTTTTTAAGATATCCTATAGTCTCAATTATGTTAAAAGACATTGGAGGGATGGTTCTTTTTTCCTCCTGCAGTTGCTCATGATGGCTAGTTCTGTTCTTCTGTACCTAGAATATAGGAGGTGCTCTGTGGCTATTTATTGATGGTAGCAAGGATGATTACGATGTTGGTAACATAATAGATCAAGAAACTGAAATAAAACTTTTGTTTATAGCAAAAGAAAACACCTTGCAGACTTCTAGCCTTGGGAAAATTTCCACCATTTTACTACCCTGAAGAAAGTTCTAGCATGGAGTTTTCTAGAGTCTATTTTTAAGTAGTCTTCACACAGTAATTCTTTACTACTTTATTTTGACATGCATTAGTTATTTATTAACAGCTCATTGCTGTTCCATGCTCTATAGAACCCATAATTTTTCTAGACTAGAGAATATACTCTGTGAAGATGAGTCAGGATTTTGACCAAACTATGAGACTACAATGATAGTGGCCTTTGTTTTACTCTCTATTCCTGACACAATCACAATGGGGAAAGAGATTACATTAGAAGAAAAGGTCACTGACTACATTTCATTGTTTATGTCACCTTTTGTGTTAACAGTACATCTGAAACTCAGAGTGAGTCTGAGATACTGGTGAAGGAAAACGTCACTTATTTCTGAAGTCAGCTAAACATCCAAGCAGAGTAAATTATTTGATATGTCACTCATGACTTTCTAGAACTTTTAAGATTTTTAAACTGTGGGTCAAGGAAGGGATGTGTTACAGGGAGTGTTTTAGATCTTTCCAGACCAGCATGCTTCTTAATGGCTCCTGTGCCTTTAATGTTCCCCAGTATTTAGCAGGGGGACCTGATCACAAGCGCTCAATAAGTATATGTGCACAGACGGATGATGGCAAAGCAGTCATTGATCAATTGTGATTCAGTGAGATTTCCCTGTAATCAAGCTTTAAAAACATGTGTGTCACTAGAAGATTTTAATTTTTAAAACTATGTCTACCCTTTTTATTATCTACTGCAAGCTATAGATCCTTGTATTTGTACTATCACCATTTTCATATTTCTTGATATCAAAACCACTGCAATCATAATATCACTTAGGTACAGTATTCTGGGGGAGCAAATTAAAGAGTGAAATTTGGGGTTCCAAAAGGAGAAGGATGTCTTTAGCAATGAAAAGCTCATTCAGCTTTTGGATTCAGCATTGAAAAGCTTGTTCAGCCCATTGTATGGCCAAGGAATACCTTGCCTAGAGGGTATTTTTGCCTAGGTATTTTCTATCCTCTTTTCAACAATCAATACAGAAGACTTCTGTGACTTCTGGTCACCAATAAGTATGTAGATTTCTCCCCATCAGAAGCGAATCAGTTCTGCAGTGGATACCAACTCAGTGCCCTCTAGTTCAATTTAATTCTGACACTATCTACCTAGAGATTGTATCAGATCCAATGGGTTGAGGGCTTGGTCCCACAAGACTGCTCCCTACCCCATGTCAATGGCAATCTCCAGGTTATTTTACCTGTGCTTCTGACCGACTGGCTATAAATTGGGGTTCCCACAGCCTCCTCCTTGGGTTTGATTCATTTGTTGGAGTGGCTCACATAACACAGGGAAACACTTATTCCTATTTACTGGTTCATTTTAGAGGATATCACAAAGGATACTAATGAGCACCAGGTGGAAGAGATGCATAGGATAAGATACGTGGGAAGGGATGCAGAGCTGTCTTGGACAGGAATGTCCATATGTTCAGATATCCAGAAGTTCCCTGAATCCAATCTTTTTATTTTTTTATGGAAGCTTCATTATATAAGCATATTGATTAAAACGTTGACCATTGGTGATCAACTCCAACTTCAGCCCATTTCCCTGCCCCTGGGAGGTTGGGAAGTGGGGCTGAAAGTGGCAATCCCATTCCTCTAATCACGATTTGGTCTTTCCAGTGACTAGCCCACATCCTGAAGTTACGTAGGGGTGGGGCCAGCCATCCCTCAACTTGTTAGCATACAAAAAGACACATCACTTGGAGATTACAAGGATTTTAGAAACTGTATGTTGAGAAACTGGAGGAAGACCAAATATATATTTTACAACATCACTGTACCACATCAGGTTTAGTCATTATATGTCCTTAGGCAACTCTAGACTGCAAATATTTCTCAGGCTTTCCTTGTTTTTGATGACCTAGAGGGTTTGAGGAAACTGGTTAGTGATTGGTCAGTCTTTCAACTTGGATTTGGCTGATGTTCGTAAGTCAGGGATTATTGGGTTTTTTTTGGACAAAGACCACAGAAGTAAAGTGCTATTCTCATGAAATCATATCAAGAATACATACTATCAACATGACTTATCACTGTTGGTGTTGACCTTGATCAACTGACTGAAGTAGTGTTTGTCAGGTTTCACCTTTGTACAGTTACTCTCCCCCTCCCTTTTCTTTAGGAGGAAGTCACTATTCACAGCCCACACTTAAAGGGAGCAGTACTCCTTGAGGGTAGATTATCTACACAATTTGTTTGGAAATCTGCAGGGGGAGCATTGTCTAATCTTATTTATTTATTTATATGGATATTTATTATATTTTGGCAGTGAAAATCCCATGCTACATGATTTATTTTGGTGCTCAAGTCATTCCAGCTTTGGCATTGAGAATTCTTTTAGTTGACTCCTGTGTTTCTTTGATATATCCCTATAAGGTGTGTGTGTGTGTGTGTGTGTGTGTGTGTGTGTGTGTGTATGTTTGAGTACTTCCTTACTTTCTTATACTACAAGATGCTCCAGGCTCATCTTGTGTGTTTCCTTCTCTAGTTCTAGAATCAACCACATCTAAGAAGAACCTAGTTTCTATTATTAGAGAAATCCATGGTCCCTGGGTGTGTTCATTGCTATTGGGATCTCACTGCACTAGACCTTCTCAGTCGACAGAGCGAGTCCATATGTATTTAATATATAACTCTGTCTTAACAGATCACTATGGCTGCTGTGTTACCAGTAGACTGAAAAATGCAGTGAGACTAGTGAAAAAGTTCTTATCATAATCCAGGAAAGAAAGGATAATGGTTTGAAGCAGGGGATGAAGTAATAAAATATTGTTATTCATTCCATTTTATCAGTGATATTTAAGTTGTCTCCTGTCTACAAAGACTTCCCTATACTTTTGCAAGCTATTTGGTCACCAACATTTGAACTCTTAGGTGACACAAGCTTGGTGCTGAGTACAGAAGATACAACCATTTGTGTAAGACATGATACTTTTATATTCACATCCACATGCTATGTATTGTTTGATATTATTGGGATTGTTAAAAATAATTACAACACCCCAGTTGAGACAAGGAACTGGCAGGCACTGCTTTGGACATTGCTTAATTGCACAGGCATTATTTAACTGAGTCAGGACGTCTAGAACAAAGTTTTGAACTACCCTGATGAAAACAAGATGGAGGCAGGACAAATTCCAACCAGTTAGAACCAAGACGGTGAAGAAATTCGCCACCTCTTGACCTTATAGCTTCATTATGCACTTCATTGCCATAGGAGTTTCTAAGAAAACCTCCCATTCCCATCATGTGCCTGACACCATGACACTTCCTGTTTGACCATATTTAGTCAAAAGGAGGGCATCATCCTAATTCCAGGAAAACACAGTCCCTTTCTAAGAAATAACATGAATATTCCTCCCCTTGTTTAGCCTGTAATTAAGCTGTTGCTTAAATAGAGGGGCTAAAGGAACCATGGGGCCGGTTCTCCTCTGCAGGGAGAACTAGCTTGTATTCTGTCTGTGGAGTAGATTTTCTATACTTTCTAAATCAAATTCACTTTTCACTTTATACTGTCAGCTAGCCCCTGAATTCATTCTTGTGTGAAGCCAAGGACTAGTACTTCAAGTGACTCCCAGCATTGGGAGTCACTTTGCTGTGTCACAATCATGGTGATGATGTAAGGAGGAGCGGGAAGTGATGGCAGTAGTCACAGAAAGGGTGAAATGCACATGAGAAGCAAATGGATAGGGAATCAACAAAACTGGTATCTAACCAGGTATTAGAAAGAAAAGGAAAAGGTTGGTCACAGATAGTTCAAACTTTGTAGGCCACTCTCAAGTTGGTGACATTCACAAAAACAATGGATTTCAGAGTTGGAATTTATTTGACAGGAGATTAATGAGTGGCATTTTAAATAAGTAGAGTTTGTGATAACTTGAAGGTTTTCCAGTATACTTAAATGGAATTATTAAAATTGTTATCCTTTTAAAAAGAATTGTCCTTTTTAAAAAGAATAGTCTCATTTGAAGACTAATCAAGAATCCCGTGCTTAAAAGTGTATGGTTTAACATATCTGAATGATAAATATTTAAAAATTTGATACCATTCTTGTACGACAAACTTTTTTCACCCATTTAATATGTACATGTACATTAAGAGTATAAGAACTTCATATTTTCAAAGCTCATCTTGACAGGTAATAATCATTGCTGAATGTAATTGCTACCAGCACTTACTGAAAGTGACCAAGCATTTAATAATTTCACTCTTCATTTCCCTAGAACTGTAGGAAAACAGAGGGATTATAAATGCCTGGTCTGTTATGGTCAAGTTTTATAATTCATTTATTATGAAAAATAGATTGAGACAATGAAGTTGTCATATGTTACCATGTTAGTCTCAAAGATCCAGTTAATATTCAATAATGTTTACGTACCTGACAAGAAAAGCCATGGATTGACTTGATAATGTCTAACAGCTGTTAAGAGCTGGTACTTTTGTAATGGCTTCAAAGCAACCAGATCAAAAAGAAATTCTTTAATACAGTACTTCACACATTAACATCCTTCAGAGGAACCAATTCAATTGACTACATTTAGTAGATAAATCCTCAAATTCATCTAACCCCTGCTGTTGTTCAAATGTAATGGAGATCTAAATGAGATCAAGAATGCATATGCTTTGGCAATTATACATGTGTAGGTATCAATATTCTTAATTCTTGTGAGCACTAAGACTTATTTCTATAAGGTGGCATTAGATAAAATTTTTTAGATGTTATGCTTGTGGAAACTCTTGCAACCGAAAAGCTTCTTTGCATACATTTTCTCACTTAGTCCTCTTAATAGTCTCATAATATTAGAAAAGTGGGTATTATTTCCAGTAATAGTAATTATTATTTATAATTTAGGAAAATAAGTAACTTATCTCAGATCCAACAGCTAATATATAAATGAAGGGCCAGGACTAGACCTCAAGTCTTCTGACTTTCAGGCCAATACATTCACTGTAAAATATCTAAACCATTTTATTAGAATTCAAAACAAATAAGAACATGTCACATAGTTCGTGTCTGTGAACTTTAATTTTCTCATCTGTATAAATGGGCATAATATTAACTCTCCTGTTCACTTCATAAATTATCATTAAATATAAATTAAATTTCTAAACTGTATGAATTATTTTTCACAAAACAATTTATAGATCATTACATTTTTGAAGTCTCCCTTTTTTTCTACATAGGTCCATTTGCATCCAAATTGATCATGTACAGTTTTGAAAAATTTACCAAGTATAATAGTTTCCATGCTCACGTTTTGCAAACAGTAAAGCCCCTCCCTCCTATTTAAACTGCCAATTTAAGGTTTGACTTGAAATTTACTTTTCTGCTCAAGCTCACATTTCTCATAAATGGTATAAAGTATTATTGTAATCAAGAACATTTAACATATTAATAATAATTGCTGCAGGTATTTAAATGTATATCATTAGTGGTATCAAATTATTGCCTAAGTTTTAAAACTTTCTGCTCATGTTGGAAGGACATTCAGACCAATGTGTGACTATTTGCATGAGAAACAGAAGTACTGTCCTAGTCAGTTCGAACGGCTATGACACAGTACCAGAGAGATTGAGTGGCTTAAACAACAAACATTTATTTCTCACAGTTCTGGAGGCTGGAAAGTCCAAGATCAAGGCACTGGCAGATCCAATGTCTGGTTAAGGGCACTCTTCCTGATTTGCCGATGGCCGTCTTCTTGTTGTATTCTCACATGGCTGAAAGAAAAATCATCTCTTTCATGTCTCTTCTTATAAGGGTACTGATCTCCTTTTAGGGGTCCACTCTCATGATCTAATTACCTCCCAAATGTCCTACCTCTTAATATCAATATATTGGGAGTTAGGATTTCAACACATGAATTTTGGGGATCACAATCAGTCTGTAACAAGTACCCTGGGAAAAGCCATCCTAAGGAAAGGAAGTGTGAGGAACAATGTTTGAACAAAGGGATCAGAGTCAGAGGGGAGGATATATATTGCTTGTTAATGCAGTTGTCCTTTAATCTTCCCCAGGGTATCAGTGCCTGAATCCTGGAAACAGAGACATTTAAAAGCATTTTAGTAGTAATTTTACTAAACTGTCCATAATCCAAAGAACACCTGAGTGCCAGAAACTAGATTACAGGACAGAGTAAAAGCTCTTTCTGTACATACCTTTGCAGGTGAAACACACTGAAACATGATGTGGAGTATAACCATAAACTAAAGCAACAAAACAGAATGACCAGGTAGGGCAAATCATTTTGTAGATTTCATAATAAGAAAACACATCAACCTTGGGAACCGAATCAAGAGAATAGGAAAGTAGTGAAAGGCAAGAGATATTCAAGGGGAAGAGTTCCTAAGCATGGGAACTAGGTTGGAGAAATTGAAGGCCTTGGTTTCCAACTGATTGGGTGGGTCACACTCATACTTCCCCAGGTCCCACCAGCCTGGTGAGTTATAATAATAGGAAGAAGAGAGAGTTTTATTATCTCTGCTTCATCTCTGGCTGGTGTGATCTATAAAAGTACGGTACCATTGCATTCCTTCACACATTTAGACACTTGAGTTAAAGCAGGTGACTTTAATTCACAAAAGAGCACAGAAGACACAAAAATACATTTACTAAACTGTTTTAAATAAAAGTAACATAGGCATATATAATCTAAATTATTTAGAACTTAACATTTGATCTAATTTTACTTATCTAAATTTCAATGTGTTTTCTTTTCTTTTTCTTTTCTTTTCCTTTTTTTTTTTTTTTTTTTTGAGACAGAGTCTCACTCTGTTGCCTGGGCTAGAGTGCTGTGGCATCAGCCTAGCTCACAGCAACCTCAAACTCCTGGGCTCAAGCGATCCTACTGCCTTAGCCTCCCGAGTAGCTGGGACTACAAGGATGTGCCACCATGCCTGGCTAATTTTTTCTATATATTTTTAGTGGTCCAGCTAATTTATTTATATTTTTTTAGTAGAGACGGGGATCTCACTCTTGCTCAGGATGGTCTCCAACTCCTGAGCTCAAACAATCCGCTCACCTTGGTCTCCCAGAGTGCTGGGATTACAGGCGTGAGCCACTGCATCTGGCTGAGTGTGTTTTGTTGAAAATGGTTATTTCTTAAAATGGCCGTTCTTTGTTCTATTGGTAAGGAAAAAGTGCAAATGGATCTTTTATCTTATTTGTTTTCTACATAATTGGACTATTTACTCCACGCTGATATTCAGATTCATCATAAATACTCTGAATTAAATTTTTGTGGACAATCTCTATTATCTCTGAAGTTGAGACTTCCAGGATAAACAGAACTATTTAAAGAATAGTTCTCCCTTTTTAGACATACTAAAAGTTTCTAAATTGTATTATTATTAATGTGACTATTTATAAGAAATTTCAACATAAGTGGCAGAAAAATAGCAGCTTCATGCTTTTTGTTTTAATTTATGAATTCTTAAAACAAAGTTTCAGTTATGCATTTGAACAAGTGCTTTTCTGAAAAAAAAAATATATTCTAAAATTACGCTATAAACATTTTAGCAACTTTTATTTGGAAGCCACGTGTAAACTGCCTTGTAAGAACTTTGCAATTATCTTACTTGACTCTCGCAACATCTCCATGATGATAGAATTATTATATTATGTTTATTTTTTCTTCTATTCTTCTAATACGTTAAAAAAAGTACATACAAGAAACAATACTTGTTGAAAATGATTCAATTGATCCTCTTTTGTGAGTTTCCTTCATATGTTACCTAGAACATATCATACAAAGGTTAGACTCTCTTTTGAATAATATCACACAAACTAAAATTATGTAATAGAATTAAGACATTTTACATGGATGCAAAGAGATAAATTGGTTATTAATATATATGTATATAATAAAATATGTTTAGTGACTTTTTATTAGAGACTTCTTTTCTTTTCCTAGAGATCATCTATCAGTATCATTATTTCAATCACCCTATTCTCACATGTGGTCCATTATCCTTCTTAGTTTGAAGAACAATGTTCTTATTTAATTTAAAGCTATTTAAAATCATTTTTATAATTAACAGTAATTCTATAAAAGTACAAAAAGCCAAATGATGCTACACATATTGAAATATTAATATAAGATACTCAAATTTGTTGACTCACTGGGAACTCATTCATTCATGTATTTAATAAACATTGATTGGCATCTGATATGTACAGGTCCTTGTTCTGAACACTAATGGTACTGCAGTACACAAGTCAGTCTCTGTGCCTGGTCTCAGTAAACTTAGAAGGAAGAGACAGACAACGAACAAGTGATCAGAGAAAGAAAGAAAGAAAGAAAATGTCTTTTCACATAGATATTTGAAAGGAGAATACAGAAGAGAGTAAGGAGGTTGCATGTTACTGGAAGAGGAAACACATTAGATAGTATGGTCACGGAAGGCCTCTTTGGAAAGGTGACATTTAAATTTAGATTTATTTCAATGAGATTTTTCAAGAGCAATTTAAGCTAATTTTTTCTTTCTCAGAATTTGGGGACAATTGTCAAAAGAAAATTAGGATATCATAAAATATAGAAGCAGAAAACACTCTGGAGATTGCCTATTTGAATACCTTCATATAAAAATCACAAAATTTGGAAAAGATTGGTGATTTGTCCAAATCTTACAGCACACTTATCAGAACTGTTGAATGAAGGACTTCTCTGGGTTACCAGATCTATATTCTTGTGTTACTATTTTGTTCGGAAAAAAATATGTTTTTCTGCACAGTATGAGTCTTTCCACACAGATTCGAATGCACCAGTACCACCTCCTATTTTCAAAAGCATTTGATGTAGCATATTTTAAAAACAATATAAACATTTTCTTAAAAAGCAAACAATAGGCAATAGCTAAATAATAATTAAGTAGGACCTGCCTATTTAAAACAATTATATTAAAAAATTTAAAACAAATATAACTACTGTAATTAAGCACAAACGTTATAAATAGACCTCCTGAAAGTCAAACCAATATAAGCACAATGAATTAGATGGTTTTTATTTTCTAACTCAAGGAATTTTATTAGTTCAACAAAAGAGAAAAGACTTTTTAGCTATGAACACAATTTGTCACATGAATTTTTACATGGGGCACAGTGAAAAATAAAAGGACACTATCTTCAATTAGAGTTTATAAATACAAGTACTTTATAAATTGATATGGTTATATGGGCCCTCAATGAGGAACAGCAGTATTATGTTAAGTTTTAGTTCTTTAAAGGCTCTCTATGAGAGGAGAAGGACGGATAGTGGAGGGAACAGTAATATGTTTCAAGAATAGGAACAATTCTGGTCTTCTGGTCACCTGCCTTCATATTGGAAGACATTTTAAAGATGTTTGAGGTGAACTTCTTATTCCTTAGATTTGTCTAAGAAAATCTTTCTATCTCTGATCTATTAACAGTAACTAAAAAAAGCCTTTCAAAACAAATGTAAAGAGTATTGGTGCAAAGTACAATAGACAAGATATCTATCTCAAATTGGGACATGCTCTGACATATTTGAAGGACAAGCAGAGCAGCCCTGTCCAAGGGATAAGGATTCACAAGGTAAGGACTCAGTTTAAAAGAAGGGACAGTCAGAAAGCATAGGCTTGGCCCAAGGGTAACGGGTGATGAATCAGGCAGAGTGATTTACTGCGTTGCAGGGTGTGTGCTCTGTGCAGAACACGGTCTCCACTTCCCATTCCATGCTGTTTTACCGGAGTCCTGCGGGGAGGAAGAGGTAACAAAAATATCTTTTAATCCTTATGATGTGTGATAACTCTTTTGCCCTTGAGGTCTGGATAGCTTTACTTTTAAAAAAATCTCAATTTCATCATTTTGTGTCAGCTAAAATTTTCTAAGATTTCTGCAAATTCTTGGAAAATCATTGCTCTGGCTCCTAAGACTATACCAATTTCATCCTGTGTCAACCTTAGTCTGGAACTTTATCACTTTCTCAATAAATTCAATTAGTCAAGGCTTTTAGGGAATTTTGCTAGAATTAGTAGATTGAACTGAAAATGTAGGATTTACTAAGAGAGGTCATATAATACTGTGCAGTCTTCCTTTAATATATTTTTTTCTTCTTCTTTCATGATCCATTTTTTTTTCTTTTTCTCAGCCTGTTATATCCTTGTGCATCTTCTGCTATTTGAAAAATACGTTTGAGGGTCTCAGTCTCCATGCCAATGGCCTAATGGAAACTTATCAAAATATTTCTTTCAAATAATAATAGGGTTATCACCGAGAAACTCAGGTGGAATTTTTTTCTCCATCCTATTATTTAGTCGTATTCCTAAAACCCCATTTAAGAAGCTGAGAGCACCAAGCAGCACAAATGCTTTCTACCAGATGGAACAGAACAAAATGGAACACAAACTTGGATGGAGGACATTTCGCCTCCTTTAGAGAGGCGATGTTAGCAGCACAGAACTGAGCCATTACCATCATCAGTAACAACAGGAGACAGCCACAGCGGCCTAATCTATACCAGTTTATCTGGGTGTGACGGCCAGAAAAACCAGGGTTTATAGGACCAGCAGGAGGGAAAGAGGGCAACAGCTTCTTTTCCTTGGTGTTAAGCCCTAGCAGTGGTTATCAGAAATAGAAGAACCACCGTAGCTGCCGTAGCAGAGGGTCAGAACTGATACGATGTGACCTGGGGATTCAAAGTTACAGCGCCAGGAGTGGGAAAGAAAAAGGCTATTCTGTATTACACAGGAAGATCACATCCAGCAGTAAACATGACGCATTCCCCGGGGATTTCTTGAATTAGTCCTAAGGAATCTGAGTGGGAGCTGGAATTTCCACAGTATTGTGGGTGAGGGCTAAGCCTGAAAAGTGCTCTTGTGTTATGGCTTTTGTGACATTATTCCACTCCTCAATTTGATGAAGTCCAAACAAGTGAAGGCTACACTTACATTTCACCTGTAGGTCACAATTAGCTAAAGACCTCCTGCTCATTTCAGTAAGATCTGTGCTTGCTTTCAGGAGTCACAAGTGGATTCCAATGCCAATGCCGCCTTTTCCCTGAAAGAGTTCAAACTCTACTTGACAGTGATTTTCTTATGGTCTCAGAGACCTGTAACTTTCATTTAATGTTTAGAGCTGGAAAGCCAAAGGCACGTGAAACATTTGGGAAAGTTCAGTTATAATTCAGTGCATCATGTGCCATTTCTGCTATCTTATTTGTTACTACCTAGATAGTTCCTGAGAATTAACATTTTAAAATTGGCACCAGGAACTTTATAATTATAGTGAAACAAGTGGCTGGGGACTAATTCGGTTTATGAATTAACTTGCCTAACCCCTTTCCCCCCTCAGTAATTCTCTTTCCAATTTTTTGGCATTTGCTTTAGATTTCATTATTTTATGTATATGGCATTGACTAAATATAACAATAGGAATTCTAATAGTTAACAATTTTGGATATGTACCAGGTTCTAGGTGCTTTACATACATTATATCTTTTAATCCTTAGGGCAATCCTTGAAATAGCTGTAGTATTACCCTATTGTGTTCTTGGGACCTAAGAAATGTTAAGTAAGTTCTTTAACCTCCCATTGGTAATAAATGCCAGTGCTAGGATTTCAAACACAGGTTTGCCTGGTGCCAGAAATCTTACTATTAATTGCTATGTTATATTGCTTCCTCACTTTCGGTAAAAGAAATGCAGTTGTGGAAAAATGAACAAAGAATTGTTTTGCATATGAACAAGTGTGGCTGTTTTGGAAGGGAACCACTTGGGGAAGCTGGAACCACATCCCCCAGAATCCCTTCCCTGCATGGTTTGGCCAAAAGAGACATTTAAGTGAGCTGTGGAAGGTGGAAGCAAAGGAGCAGCCATGATTCTCCGAAGGTCAAGTGGTAAGATTCAGTGAGAGACAGATGCCAAGGTGCTGGCAGATTCGAGCTTGCCCTCATTTTCTTCCTGCCTCTGTCCGGCTGTTCTTCCTGACTGCTTGGCATTTTCTAGGAGCAAGAAGGCCTGGAGTGGTGAGAGTGGCTGCCGTAGTGTGAGTGAGGGGCAGTGAGTAGAAAATAGGCCAGGGACATAAAAGGAAACCATTTTACAGGACCTCGTAAGGACTTTGGCTTTTACTGAAAGCAAAATGAGAAGCCATGGGTGGCAGTGAAGCTTTGCAGAACATGCATGTGCTCCTACTCGCCATTTCAAAGGCTTGCTCTGGCGCTTGGGATGAACAAAGCTGGACTCACAGGCAAGGCTGGAGGTGCAGCTTAATATTAGGAACTCTCAACGCATAGATGGTATTTAGAGTCGAGGGACCGGATGTGATTACTTAGGGAATGAGAGTCAACAGAGAGGTGAAGAGGTGAGATGATAGAGACCCGGGGCACACCAACTGTTATTGAGGTAAGGAACACAAAGAAGTAAAGAAAACTGAGAGGGAAAATTCTGTGAAGTAGAAGAGAAAATAATGTTCTGGATGCCCAGTTGAAAGTGTTACATGAACTAGAGCCCGATCAGCCTTGTTAAGTGACGCCAATACATTGAGTAATATGAGTAGTAAGAATGGACTGAAAATTATTCAATTGCTTACAATTAAAAAATGAACCTAAATTATGGAAAATATAAGAAGAGAGACAAAAATGTAACAAATGGTATCATTGCTTTTTCCCAGAAGGCCCATTTCCTCCTCTCTGATAGAAACTTCTACTCATCTGGTGTTATTAATTTAAAGACAGCAGTTTAACTACGAAGTCTTTTCTCACTCTTGTTAGTGGAACTAGTTCCACCATTCACTATGTCCCTCTAGCATTTTCTTCAGACCTCCATTGTGATAAATTTGCTACAGTGAGTTACGGTTCACTTTAAACACTTTTTTTTTTTCCTTTTGCAGAATATGATCTAGGAAATATGAACTGTATCTTATCTTTGTATTCTAGGAGTCTGGCATGTATGAAGACAAAGGTTAGATGGAAATAACATTTACTGTGCATCTAACATATGCCAGATATCTTGCAAGGAGGTTAATATTTTCACAGTAAGTTTTTCTATATGATTGGTACTAATATCTAATCAACTAACTTTAACCTACATTTTACAAAGTTGGTAGCTCTGGTTCAAAGTGGTTAAGTGTACACACACATACACACACACACACACGCACAGAATAATTTATACACTGATGGCAGAACTGGAATTGGGCACATATCTGACCTCAAGATTCATGATATTTCCACTAAATTATACTAAATAAATAGAAATGAACAAAGGCATGAATTTGCAGTATTTTCCCTTCTAAAATGTGACTACTGGAATGGTTACCTGTCCTAGGGGTGCTACGTCCCAGCTCAGCCCCTCAGGAGACATGGAGACACCACCCTGGTCAGCAGCAGCAGCAGAGCACTAATTCCTTCATCGTCAAAACTGTAACCTTCGTATATTGCATGTTTGTGCTAAGTGCCTCACATGGATACTTTATAAATAAATGTATAAATATATAAATAAAATAAAAGGGATCTCAGCTAGTTTCTTTACTATAGTACTAGAAATTAAAGCCTCAGCTTTCTTTCCCTTGTCAGGCCCAGCTGATCATGAGCTGCAACTTAACTATCTTTGACTATTCTGCTTAGTTTTCTGACATTATTGGTATTCATATATAAATGGCCCAGATTTTTTGTATTCGCATTTCCATCTGCCTTGGATGTCTATGACGAGCCACGCAGGCCTCCTTTCAGAAATAAATATTTATTTTTCGGCTTTTGGGAGGGCTGCCAACTGAAAGCCTTCAGGTAACAGCCTCAGACAGGGATTGCCTAAGTTGCAGAGATCTGCCTTGCCCAAGGTTACGCCTCCTTCCTAGGGTTTCTTGTATCCAATGAGTGATTGATGGGGAAACATAAAGGCCCCCCAGCTCGCTCGAACTCAAGACAACCTTGAATGGCCACCACATTGTCAGAATGCTCAGTAGGACTGGCTGAGACATGTGTTGAGGCTGCACTGTAGCTCACTTTGTCCATCGGTCCAATCCTACTTCCTTCCCTCCCCTTCCCTTCCCTTCCTTCCACAAGGTAGTCCTTAACAGACCTCCAGCTTGTTAATCTCTATTTCAGAGACTGAGTCTCAAAGAACTCAACCTGTGACACCCTGAGTTTAAATGCTTTCACTATATTGCAGTGTCTTCAGTCTCAGATAGATTCTGAATAGGGGAGTCAGAGAACACAGGCTGGAACCCCATATCTACTATTTATTAGTTGTGAGATGTTCAACAGATCAGTTAACATTTCTAAGTCTCAGTTTTTTCACCTGGTAAATGCCACTAGTAAGCATGGATGAAACAAGAAAATACAGGTAGAACACTCAGCATACTGACTGACACATGAAAGCTCTCAATATGTGAAAAATACTTGGGTCATTATTAAGGGAGACATCACACCACCTCTGAAATATTGAACAAAACAGTCAATGGAGGTGATCTAATCTGACTTCATTTCACATACGAAGAAGGATTAAGTAATTTTCTCAAGATGCATAGTTAGTTAGGGGCAGAACTGAAAATAAAATGCAGGTCTCTTGACTCTGCTACATCATGCTGACTTTATCTTAACCAAACATCTTGACAGTATAAAAATGCTGCTATACAGCCGTACCTGTATTTCACATATCTATGCTTAAGAACAGTTAGGTTTTGGAAGAAGTGAATATAATCATCCAACTCAAATGAATGTGTGAAAGCATTTGTATTTTTCAGTTGTCTGTGCTTCAGATTCCAGATAGGTAGAAATTAATAGGCTTGAAACTTTCGGTTAAAAAATCTTTTATATTCCCTAAGTATCTTCAGAACATGATTTAGATGTACTAAGAACTTGTGGCTCTATCAACCGTCTTATTGCCATGAAATAATGGAAGTCTTTCTGCTCCCCAGAGGTAAATTATGCCTTATTTTTTTCCTTGAAAACTTGAGGTAAAAAAAAATCAGTGTTAAGGAGAGAATTACCAAAAACAGATAAAAATTCCCTTACTTTATCTGGATTTTGAGTTGTATAATAAGTTACCATAATACTCAATCTAAGGATTATTTGAGTTACCCTTATGGCATAATAAAGTTTAACATTTTTTCCTTGCTTTCTTTAGTCAATACTTAACCAATCAACAAATATTTATCGAACACCTACTATAAACTCAGCAGTATCTATCCTTCTTTATTTCCCAGAGGAGTAAAACAAACTGGTTCCATAAAATTTGAACTCTCACTCTCATATACTTACAGAAGACATTTAAAGTGTAAGTTTAAGAAGCAATCATCATAGCATTTGCTTTATATAATCTTGAAGAACCTATATTTCATCAAAACCCTCAGCCCTCCATTAATACTCAAATAGCGTATCTTGATATATAACAATAATTAAAGATATAATTGATAAGGCACTTACTGAGAGTGACCAAGCATTTAACAGACTCCTTAAGTCTTAGGGCTCATGTTACGTACTGTAGAGCATGTATGTTCCAAATATATTCGATTTTTATAATTCAACTAACGGTAAATATGATTCACATCAAAATGGTGTTACAGGTGAGTGGAATTTTGATGTTCTTATTTCTGAACACAGAGCAAGAAATATTGACCCTATTACAAAGAATAAATATCAATAAAACAGCAGGTCTCTGATAAACAGATATAATTACCAGAAGGATCTGCCTATTTACACATCAGGACTGCTGTCTTCATATATCTTATCCTGTTACATAATTATCAAATAAAACAGTAATTCCAAAATAAGTAATAGCAATTACACAGAGTACTGCGTGGTTAACTATTGTCATCTTGGTGGGGAAGACATTCTTACGTTTTTAACTCTGAATCTCTAAACCGAGAACTAATACCAAACTGACATCTGCAAACCCAATCAGCAGCCATCGAGAGGCATTTCTGTTGTGATTCTTACATTTTCACTGTAGTGAAAAAAACCCGGAACTGTCCATTTTAAGACATGATGCCTTTCATCATCTTTAACTTTTACTTTTAGGGGATTTCCTTCTGTAAAATCAGAATTCCTTAAAAGAGTGAATTTGGCACTGCGACAAGAGCTTCTTTTGCTTTTCGGGCAACTATCTCAGTATTCTTTTTCTTCCAGTGCTGTGATGGGCACACTAAGAACAGTTTCTTGCTGAGCTGTGCAGCTCCTACGGATGAGTACAGCAGGAGAGCAGGCAGCTAGCCAAGGCAGAGAGGGAGAGGCGGGAGATCACAGCCAAGGCTGCAGAAGGAGATCTGCTAGACACAGGCAGAAGAAGAAAAAGGTCTGCTCTGAACCCTAAGGTGCTCCTTAAAGCCTGCTGGTTTGAGGCTTCACCCTCAATTGACCTGGAATTCAGAAAAGAGACTGGGAAAGAGAATTATTGAGATGCTTGGTTTTTGAGTTTGCATCATAATAGGCTGGGTAAAGTCTCACTGATAGAAATAGCATGCAGGTGTACAGAGCTCCCCGGGTTGATTGATAGGTCTCTTACCAGCTGTCATTCAGAAGACTCAAGTTCCCTCATTGGATGAAATTGTGGTCAGTTTCTCTCCAAGCCATTTTCTTTTAAAATTCTTTATTGTCCTTTAGGATTAGTGCCACCGTCCTTCAGGCTGAGCAAGATGGAGCATTTAAGTGTCACTCACTAGTCAGTCAGTCAAATTGTGACAAAAGGCAGTCTCTTCCTGGTAGGACCCTGAGGAGGAGAGGAGGGGAGCTCCCGGCAGGGGCTCTTTGTAGCACTTAATGCTGTTGGTCCTGAAAGGAAAGAGTGGGAAGGAGCAGGAAATTGAACTCAAGTCACCTCCAAATCAGTACAGAGTTCAATCCTAGCTGGTGTTTGTTTATAAAATAGCTCTCTAAGTAATTCACACCCTGTTCCCCATTTAACCTCTTGGACACATGGCGTTTGGCCGACCAAGGAGTTTTTTGGAGCTGTTCATAAAAGTGCTGAGTTTGACTCTGACAGAAAAGAATTTGGGGTCAGAATTACTATTTTAAACTTAGGCCTCTGGGATTTATAAAAGATGTTTCCGATATGCTAAAACAGCTGGAAGAGGCTTTGAGAACTGTAGTGTAAGCGAGAGGCTCCCTAATTTGTATTACAGGTGAGGAAAACCAGGCCCGGGAAGGTTGGCTGACTTTCTCCTGCACCTTCAGAACTCAAGTAATAAGATCTTGCAGTCCCTATGGCATAGAACTACCGAAAGGGAAAACAAACCCCTCCAAGCTTCCCAGATTGCTTCGAAGTTGAAGTTGCTCTCAAGGTGGGGATCCCCTGTCTCACCCACTCCCAGCTTTTTGTCTCCCCCCAGATGAAAAGAGACATTCAAGGTCATTAGCCCAATATTCCTCTAGGGTGTAGCTGGGATTGGCTGCTGAGCTATTCTGATGACCCAGAAATTACATGTATTCATTTCTTTCTTTTTAGATAAAAGCATTCCTATTCCAGTTTTTCTATGGCTCTTTTTCAAGAGAAGTGTGGGGGGAAGTCCAACATCTTTGCTAACAGACTCTCCTTTTCTGTGTGGAGTCTTTTATAATCTGTCTTGATTCTCAGCCCATTCCTTCCTTTTTTTTGTACTTTGTGCCTTTTAATCACCTAAAGGATCTGACTCAATGTCCTTCCCTGTGGATCACAGGCTGTTCTTCCTTCATCTGTGTCTCCCAGGAAGGGAGGAGGAGCTAAAAATCTTTTTTTCCTATGTTGGCTCCTGCCCCAACAATATAACTTTCTTCTCTTCAAGACCTCTGTTGGGCTGTTATTTATTTTTGAGGTTGACTTAAAAAAATAATTTCATGTAATGACAGGAAAATCTGATAAGTTGTTTCATTATTAAAATAATCAAGAAGTTTTCTCGCATGTATGTGCAAACAAATGTCCAGAAATTTGGGTATAGATGTATATGCTTACATAAATGTATAAGATCATGGAAAACCTTTCTTTAGGTTTTTTTTTTAAGTGCGAGAAAGACAAGCCAAAATGAAAAAGAAAAAATGAAGTAAATGTGTTCAATAGATTCTTTTGAAGAGCTTTTCTTTGGGAAGGTGTGAATAATTATATGATAAAATATTTTCTATTTGGATCATGTCATATTGAAAGCCCTCTTTATTACTACCCTTTGCATGAGATCTTGGTACAATAAAGGTAAAATAGATCTCCAGTTATGAAGAAAAAAGAAAATAACAGTCACTGACATGTGACAAAAGTCATTCAAGTGTGCAAATGTTGATGGAAAGGCTAGGACCAAAGTTTGTCCCATTTTAGGCTTTGGTTATGGTTTGAATATAGGCCTCAGAATCATGGGCAGGTTTCTTTTGAAAGAGAAATTTTCTGCTCAAGTTCTAATTGTTTTCTTTTAAAAATTATTCTTTTTCTGTTTTCCATTCCACACCCAGATATATTCAGTTTTGCCACGTCTGAAGTTTGATATAAAACAACGAATTTGACAAACTATAGTTTCTCAGTTGGCTTTTCTAGCTTCTCTGATTGTGCCAGATACTGGATTATGTTTAGAATGTTATCTGGTTTTTAGTTTTCTACCAAATACACATTTGATAAGAAATGTACAGTTTGAAAAGCCATCACAAACAAAAGTATAACTTTCTTCTTATGTTGGCTGTTGACCCCTTTGGTTTATGCATTTATCCATGAATCTCAGTATATGAAAATTCAGTAGTAGAAATTAAAATCACAACCTTAACTTCCACTTGCTTCAAAATATCAGTGTCTGTCCGAATTCTGGAAATGTTTGTGTTAATACCTTCTTGCTTGTCTCTCAGCACATCTTAAGCATTTACGGCATCAGTTGTGAGAAAAGAAAGGAAGCATATTCTGAAAAACAGCAAAGGGACCATGGGTGAGGGAGACGCAGCAGCACTCTCACTCTGCGTTATGCAAGACAGTCAGGACCACATCGCTGCGGCCTGCTATATTACCAAAAACACCTTTATGTTAGAGGAAGAGACTTAATATTTCTGAAGCCTATGTAAGTCCTCAGATCCTTTTTATCTACCACATAAGATGATCCTCAAAAGAACCATGAGAAAACAGGAATTGCAGAGGTTTTCATATTCTAAGGTCATATCCATCAAATTCCATCAGACTCCAGTGTAACTAACAATTCTGTCTTTGGTGGCTTTTCCTTTGCTCATTCAATTACATTGTAAATACTTCTTGATTGCAGATTATGTGTTAGAACTATACAACACATAAGGAATTTGATGCAGAGCTCCTGCTGTTAAAAAGCTTATAGAGCTGAGTAATACTCCATAATATACATATACCACATTTTATTAATCCACTCATGTATTGATGGGCACTTGGGCTGTTTCCACATTTTTGCAATTGTGAATTGTGCTGCTATAAACATTCGGGTGCAAATGTCTTTTTTATAGAATGTCTTTTGTTCTTTTGGGTAGATGCTCAGTAATGGGATTGCAGGATCAAATAGTAGTTTTACTTGTGTCTCTTTGAGGTATCTCCATATTGCTTTCCACAGAAGTTGTACTAGTTTGCAGTCCCACCAGCAGTGTGGGAATGTTCCCATCTCTCTGCATCCATGCCAACATTTATTGTTTTGGGACTTTTTTATAAAAGCCATTCTCACTGGAGTTAAGTGATATCTCACTGTGGTTTTGACTTGCATTTCCTTATGATTAAAGATGTTGAGCATTTTCTCATATGTTGGTTGACCATTAGTCTATCTTCTTTTGAAAAGTTTGTGTTCATGTCTTTTGCCCACTTTTTAATGTGGTTGTTTAATTTTTCTTGTTGCTCGAGTTATTTATAGATTCTAGTTATCATCCCTTTATCAGATGTATAGCATGCAAATATTTTCTCCCATTCTGTAGGTTGTCTATTTGCTCAAATAATTGTTTCCTCGGCTGTGTAGAAGCTTTTTAATTTGATCAGATCTCATTTATTTATTTTTGTTGTTGCTGTGATTACCTTTGGGGTCTTCTTCATAAATTCTTTGCCTAGACCAATGTCTACAAGAGCTTTCCCAACATTTTCTCCTAGAATTCTTATGGTTTCATGCCTTGGGTTTAAGCCTGTTATCCATAGTGAGTTGATTTTTGTGAGAGGTGAGAGGTATGGATCCTGTTTCAGTCTTCTACATGTGGCTGTCCAATTTTCCCAGCACCATTTATGGAACAGGCATTCTTTCTCCAGTGTCTGTTTTTGTCTGCTTTGACAAAGATCATATGGCAATGCTAAGATGGTTTTATATCTGGGTTCTCAGTTCTGTTCCATTGGTCTATGTCTCTGTTCTTGTGCCAGTACCATGCTGTTTTGTTTGCCTTGTAGTCTAGCTTAAAGTCTGGTAAATTGATGCCTCCCAATTTGTTGTTTTTGCTTGAGGTTGCCTTGGCTATACACTCTCTGGCTCCATATGAAGTTTAGAATTATTTTTTCTAGGTCTATGAAAAATTATGTTGGTATTTTAATAGGGATTGCACTGAATCTGTAGATCGCATTGGGTAGAATAGACATTTTAACAATGTTGATTCTACTGATCTGTGAGCATGGTATGTCTTTCCATCTGTTTACATCCTCTGCTATTTCCTTCATAAGTGTTTTGTAGTTCTCCCTGTAGAGGTCTTTCACCTCCTTAGTTAAATATATAACTAGATATTTTAGTTTATTTGTTGCTATTGTGAAAGTACTGAGTCTTTGATTTGGTTCTCAGCTTGACTGTTATTGGCATGTATGAATGTTACTGATTTGTGTACACTGATTTTGTAAAAATGGTGAATGAATACCTCTTGTATTAACCTGGATGGAGCTGGAGGCCATGCTTCCAAGTGAATTATCACAAGAATGGAAAAACAAACACCACATATACTCACCATTAAATTGGAACTAATCGATCAACACCTATGTGCACATATGGAAATAACATTCACTGGAAATCAAGTAGGTGGGAGGGTGGAGGAGGAGCTGGGTAAAATCACACTTAACAGGTATAATGAACACTATCTGGGGGATGGGCATGGTACAAAAGCAATTTATGTAACCAAATCATTTGTACCCTGGTAATATTCTGAAATAAATTTAAAAAAACACAAATACCATAAACACTTGTTTGAACAAAAATAAATAAATAGCAACTGAAAAAAATAAAATATATTTACTATTTAATCACCCACTAAATACATATTTCTTTAAAAATTAAAAAAAAAAAAGCTTATAGAGAAATAGAGGAGATGTATGTGAATCGAATAGCCAAATGTACAATTACAACCTGAGAAGATGCTAATCCAGACTTGAAGGAAATGGGTGATAGAATAAGGAAGGGTTCCTTGAAGAAATAAAAGTTGAGGTTTAATCTAAAGGATGGGTAAGAATTAACTAGGTAATGAGAGACTGACTAGCTGTCCAGAAAAAGGAGATAATGTACGCAATGGCTCTTTGGTGAGAGAAAGCATGCCACATGCATGGAACCTAAGAAAGCTGGGACACACAGAGGGAGAGGTGGTGCAGATGAAGCTTGAGATGTAAGCAAGAACCTCACATAGCAATGAGATCACTAGTGGTATGAGAGGGTGAATAGATAAGGACAGTACTAGGGTGGAACTAGGGTACTGGTAGTAGAGATTGAGAAGAAGTAACAGGTAAGGGACATGTATGAGGCAAAACTGGCCATATTTGGTGAGTGGGGGAAAGATAAGAGCCACAGAAAACTCTCAGGTTCTAGGTAGGAGGGATTCAGATGCTCAGAGGATGGTAAAATAAGCGTACATATGAGAAAGCCAGTTTAGAAGGTGACGATGGTGAGTTCAATTCTGGAAATGTGTTAGAGATAGTTAGCAGGCTTTATGATAAATGACTCTAAACATCTGGAGCACATACTGTGCTATCAGTATACACTTGGGAATTTTAATGTGTAAGTGGTGCTTGAAAGCTTGAAGAACGAATGAGATTTTCCAGTGAGAGTATGTCCAATAATAATAGAAGTAGGCCAAGGACATGATCTTGACAAATACCATTGCATAAGGAGCAGGTAGAGAAACAGGAACACATGAGGAGACATGAACAAATGGATGTGTAAAAGGGGAACGAGTAAGGGGAGTGATGAAAGTCATGGGGGTGAGGCAACAACAGTGTCAAGTATAGCAGAGCTGATCTTTAAAACCAAGAAATTAGGGACTTTGGCAATCAGGAGATCATTAGGATCCAGACTGAAAGAAGTGGAGTAATAAAGGCAGAAATCAGATCACACTAGAGTGGGAAGTGAACAGGAAATGAGAAGGCAGAGAAGACTGGAAACATGCAAGATTGGAGGTTGTGTGTGGTGGAGGGTCAAGAGAAAGAGTTGTTGTTAATGATGGGAGTTGTGTACATACATGTTGAAAAGAGCCAGAGTAAATAAAAAGGCTGAAGTTATAGGAGAGGGGGGTGATAGCTGGAGAAGCAAGGATCTGGAGGACAACTGGTGTCATCTATTCTTTGCAGGCAGAGGAAAGTAGATAGATACATATGGATCATCGGTAATTTGCTCACCCCTTTTCACCAGGGGTTCCTTCTACTAGGCAGGGTTTCCTTTAGCAAAGACATGGAGATTTGATAATATTCTACAATACAACAGATTAGAGGGAGCAATGAGTGGCAATGTAGTGTCATCAAAAGAATGTAGATTTGGAGTGTATAGTTCATATCTGAGAAACCATTTTATATTTTACAATTTTATACCATTGTGACCACACACATACACACACACATACATTTTTTAACTTTTCAGAGCCTTTGCATTCTGTGTGATTACCCAGTGGGATAATGATACCTTCCTTACAATTTTGTAGTTCAGGTAAATCAAGATAGTATATATGTTCATTATATCAGGCAATATCCAAGCAGAAAAAAGGAGAACATCTGGGATATTCTAAATAGAAAAAAATTGAAACAAGAAATTGGTTACACAGGTCACAGGATAGCTGAGAAGCCCCAAGGGATGATGAGGCAACCTAGAAATTAGTTGTAGGAGGGAGCTATGACCACCCTCATTCCTGGAAGAACAAAGGGAGAAAGTTAGCTTCACTGGAGGTTCAGGTCAAGGGTAAAGTAATCAAAGGCGAAACCAGGCAGGGTCCACCTCACAGTAGCTGGGACTCTGAGAGAGAGGATGGCTCATGAAAGCTGGAGCCAGAGAAGACACTCAGATGGCACTAGGAATGTCAAGTAAAGGGGGCTAGTCTTCTCGCAATGCCTCCCATTGGCCAAACCTACAAGGAAGCCACAGGGAAAAGAAGTCTTAAAAAGGTAGTTCCACATGAAGCAGAGCACAGTAGGAGAGAGGCAAAGAAAGGATCTGAGAGCAAAATAGGCAAAGGGCAAATCACAGACGTGAATTTTTCTAACAACATATCTGGCACAGAGTAAGTACTTAATAGATGTGATGCCCTCAGTTACATCAATCTGTCTTAATGAATGGAGATGACACTTGTTAGTTGAAAGCAAGGTATAATAGAATGAAAAGTCACAGAGTTATGTTGGAGTAGCTGCCCATAAAAACTGAGTTGCTCTTTGCTCCTGCTCATACAGCATGGCTAAGTTAAACTCTGGTTATTGAAATATTTGCAAGACTTACTTCATCAAAAAGTGGCAAATATATTTTGGGAAAACTGTATAAGGATTTTATAAAGATTTTAATCATCTCATATTTCACAAAGACAATTGGCACTGCCCAACCTACTCATGTTTATGGCTGGGAAGTAGATGTCTTTTATTCCACTCCGGCTCCAGTACCTCGTGGCTATTAATATAATATCATCACTGCCAACGCCACAGGATGTACAGCTCAGAGGATCTTGTCTTTGAAGTGAAATGAAACCCTAAAGCTTTCATTTGACTAATGAAAAACTCTGCCAGAAAGTTTCCTCATTTCTGATCACATGTGGAGTCTTCTAAACTCACTTTGTCTTGGGACACCAGATGCTAGCCCTGCACGTGGCATTCTCGTCCAAACTTGGAGCAGGTGCTAATCATCAGAACAGGAAACAGACACTCAATCCAAAGAAAATTCCTCTTTTGGTTATATAAGGAGGGAAGTTCAGGGCTCAATTATAAAAGGATCCCTGTTAGCTTACTGCCCAAAGTTCCAGGCTATATGGGTTTTTGTCTTTCCCCGGCCTATGACTTCTTGGGAACTTGGGTATAAACATTCAGATCTCACATACAAAGGCTTTATATAAATATGAATGTGATTTTCCCTAAATCTTAAGGTGGTTTTCATTAGAAAGCAACATTAGACCCGCCTTAACAGCCAGCATAGTATGAAGAAAAATATTCCAAGTAGATCTGAGAAAGTGGGTACCAACACAGATGTTTCTGTGTGGGAGCCTCTGCCCTTCCTCCCTTTTCCAAATATACAATACTGAGTGGTGGCTGTCAGGGTCAGGAAAGGAGGAAGTTCTCAGATGCCAGTGCAAAGCAATAATCTTCAAGTGGATGCCACGCTGACAGGGATATGGTGTTAGTTACAAGGAAGTCAGAAGGCCCAGACTGAGAGTCAAAGAAAGTTAAAAACAAAATCAGTGTGAGGGGAAGGGTCACAGAGGGAAGCAAAGATGAGAGTCAGAAGGAAAACATCTGTAGGCATTGCAAGAGCTAATAGGGAAGGGGAGGGGAAACGGGAAGAATACATTTTTCTTCCCTTCCTGATGCACATGGCATGGTTTTGATATCCTCCAGTGTTTTCACAACTCCAGACTACTAGTGTGTGCATGTGAGTTACTCTCTCTAAATTGAAGGTCACTAAACAAATGTTACCACTCGCTTACTCCTTCAGTGCTCTATCCTTGCTTCTTTTACCAGACACCCAGACCCCACCGAACTTTCAGCTGGTGTTCAGACCTCCTGTGTCTGGAATATTGGGGAGCACACTCTAGCTCACGTCGTGCTGCACTGCCTTGAGATGATACTATTTTCCATTATTTCATTCAATAAGATTTGTGTTTTCTTACTTCTGAGGGAATTTAAAGAAGTGAATACAAAAAATGTTTCTATAGTTTTAAAATTTTTTTTTGTCCTTAGAAGCAGAGACATGAGCTACACTCTTCATTTCATAGCACATTATCAACATAAATCCTCTATTTTTATTTATTACAGTTTAGTTATTCTATTTTTTCCCTCTGTCACTATTTCTGTTTTCATCCAACCCCTTCCCACAGGCACCCATACTAATGTGTTAGATTTCGATCTTTGATATGAATGTATCCTTATACACTAGTGTCACCAGAGCATTTTTAAATGTAAATGCTATTGACTATAAACTTCATTCTGCCTCTTTTATTCCCAATTCTGTACTATATTTGTAAGTTCTGTGCATTTTGCTATATGTACATTTATGTATCTACAAAATTTATCTACTACCTTTTAGTTATCCATTTATTGGTTCTCATATTGATGGAGTCCTAGGCTGTTTAAAGTTTCTTCTTCTGTAAATACAGCCATGATGAACAATCTCACACGTGTTCCCTTAGAGATCAATGTGAGAAATCCTCTGGGATGTATACCCAGGATAAGCATGGCTGGGATGCTGGCTATACACATACATTATTCCCCTCACCACTATCAGATTGTAAAGCAAATATTTTACAATTCTTTTAGCCATCTGGTTTCCATTTGACCTTCTAATACATAAAAATCTCAAATCAATACTCCTTAGCCTCATCTCTCACTGTTCCAAAACTTCCTGTGTAAATTTGCTTTCACCTGTCATCTTTTGTAGAGCCACATTATGGCCCGCAGACGTTCTGCTGTGTCAAAAATAACACCGGGCTTATGTTCAAAACATTTGAGTTACCTTTGTTAGAACTGAAATGGATTGAGATACCACAGTACAATTTTTAAAGTTATTACTTGATCATTAAACACTTCGATTCTCAACATTTCAAACCATACCAACAGTCCCAGGTGAGATGTACTTTGTGGTGAGGAATATGGGTAAATAATTCAAGTTCATTTCAAAATTCCCCAATTCTGCATGAAACTCTGCATGGATTCTTAGAGTGTTAATAGTTGCAATCTCTTAAGATCCAAAAATGTCATATGACTAGCAAAGGAACAACAGCTAAGAAATATGACTCTTTCACAATGGCTTTGGGAAGACACCTTATGAAACTTCTGCAATTCTTTCCCTTTAAAGGTCATAAAATGTTGGCATAGTTCGATGACAAGTATAAATCTTCATTTGTGATCCTGAGTAGCAAGGGTGAACCCCAGGCTATCCTGACTTTCCCCTGACCTCACCGACTGCTCCTTCTCAGCCTTCTTTGCTGGCTTCACCTGCTGGCCTCTGGGCCCTCTGCTTTTTCTATACCCTCTCCTTCAGCTTAATGTGACCTTCATAGAGACAGCTTCTCTAACTTATCTAAAGTATTCATACAGCCCATCTCTCTTTATTTCCCCTCTCTGTCCTTCCTTCCTCCATATATGACACCCCATTCAATAGAACACTTACTTCACCAAAGCAGGGCCCTCATCTGCCTTGCTGACTTCTCTATCTCCTGTGCTTAGAACGAAATATTTGTTGCCCAAACGACAAATGGTAAAGAGAACTCCATTGTTAGTTACAAACTCAAGACAGGGTTTTGATAATATGCCCAGAGAGAGGGTAGTACCTGGATCCCACCCCAGACCATAACCATGTCTTCTCAGGATGCTGTCAAGAGAATTCTTGAAAGTGACAATGGCACAGAACCATAGAATCACTTCGTTGTCACCTGTGCTTGTGCCCAAATCTCAATGCAAAATTCTACCCTCAAGTCCTGAGAATACTCTATTAAATCCTAACCGAAATCTTGAAATATTTTCATACGCTGGCTGGCATCACAGAATCTTAAGATATGAAAAAGAAGAGAGGGTCAATATTGGAGATGTAAGGAATAAAGAGGTAAGATGGCCAGGGCCACCTCCGTATGCTGCAGCCATATAAAGCAGTGAGAGAGAACAGGTAACATCCTTGCGTGGCCTTTCAATGCACTATGAACCTTCTCTTGAATCTCTGTGGCCATACATGTCCTGGAATCAGACCGATCAGTTTAATTTTTATCCTTCTTGGAGAGACACGATGAGAATGGGAGTGTAGAGCAGGTGACCAAAGGGGCCTCCTTCCCATATGCTTTCCCTTGGTCTCCGTCATTTACCCGGTTACGGTCATCACCTGCACTCCAGCTGTCACTTTGAAATTTTGAGTAGGAAACAGAGAGACATTTTTTAAAGGAACTCTACAATATTCAGAGCACTTTTACCACAAAATGATCTCTTTAGAGTTTTACTGCAACCCTGTGAGGTAGACAAAGCAAATACTATCATCCCCATCTTAAGGATTAAGAAACCCTTGGTCCCAAGCTCAGAGAGTTTTGCCACAGCCTTTGGCCAGATGCAGTAAACTTCTGTCTCCTGTTCTTTTTTTCTAATCCTACATCGCATGTATCAAATAGCCAGGACTGGGCTCTGTACAAGTAAGGGTTTCTATGGTTGATTCTACTAATTCTTGGGGTTTAGTTATTTTACCTTTCTACAGACAGGTCTTCTAAAAAGCCCAAAGGCACATTGTGTATCATTTCTACCACCTTTTGGCTTGATCATTGATGAGAGACCACTGAGAAGTTTCAGAAAAAATAAAAAGCAAACTACACGTCCTTGCTGCAGAATAGAGGAGAAGGTGTAGGAGTTTACATATACTCATGGTTGACAATTTTAAACTTTTCATTTTCTTATGTTCATTCAGAAAAAATCAAAGGTTATTCAGAAATCTTGTCTGCAATTTGCTCAGAGAAGTCTCAATATCCTTAAAGTAACCAAAGCAAGCCTCAATCTTCTGTGAGAAGGAATTCAGTGCTTACAGTTCTGCAGATGGAGGTCCTTAAAGCAAAGAAATCCCATCTCCTTAGCATGTATATTAAATGCCTTTTACTTAGATGTGTGCTAAGTTGCTTAATTTTAGTCGAAGTTTGTGTTCATACTGGTCTATACCACATTTCTTGGCTCAAGCTGAAGCTAAGGCAAGAGGGCATGTGTTTTATCCCTGAAGGATATTGCTGTGTGAGACACCCTATAAAAGTTAAATTTATTTAATACTTGCAGCAAGTCAACACTTTTATGATTAATATGGCTATTGACCACAGACTTTTTATATACTATTTCTAGTTTGTATTTGAAGATGTCAATAAATCATCTAATTTCACTGAATTTGGGGAGCTGTTTAAGAAGTTTTGATCCAGTTTATTGAGCCACACACAACAGCTTTGCCATAAATAATAACGTTTTATTCATGGCTTTCCCCACTCCACTTAATAAAACATAAAAACAAATGGTTGAATAAACTTGGAAGAATAATAGTGAAAACTGAGTAAATTCTTAGTATCCTAAATAAATAGTAATACAGAGTTACTATGTTTCACACTAGCTCATTGGGGTGTGTGTGTGCGCGCATGTGTGTGTCGTGTATGGTGTTTGTTTTCTCTGACACTCAGCAGTGCAGTCTTATACATATGGATAGATCTCATGTATTACTGATTATCTATCCTTCGAGGTTCCTTTTACTTATTAATTTGCTTAACTTGAGATTTTGTTGAAAGTAGTTAACAAGAAAATACTTGAAGGAGGCACTCAATGGTTCTCCCATAGACAACTGTTGCAGATCTACCTTCAACCAAGGACACTTCTCTTTGTGTAGTTAGCATCTTCTTTGGCTATGCACAAAACATAGGGAAGGACACAAAGAAGACAGTGCATGGATTGGAGCAGCAGATGAATGCAATCAGCCTTTTCCCACTGTCCTATCTGCTATTACTGTGTGAGGAAGCTGCAGATCAGAAAGAAGTGTCTTGGAAATTAAATCACAAATGCTCTCTCTATTCTAATGAAAGGATGTGAAACCACTTTTCCCCTGATTATTTGTATTGGTGCAAAAAATAAGCAACATACAGGAAACTCGACTTCTAATAGTTTTCTTTTGATTTCAAGCTGTATTATCTTAAATAAATGAATATCATACTTTAAAGTGCCTAGCACAAGGCTGATATATGGAAAGATTCAACAAGTATTTATTGAGTGTAGATTTGTGGCTTTATTATTATTTCAAATCAACTTGTGGCCATGAGGTCTCCAAACAGCCGCTCATCACCTATACAGTTTACTTGAAAAAGTATGGCTGATCTCACTGCAGAAATATGTTGTTAATTTATTTCGGTGCTTTTGCTCCCAAATGCCCTAGAGGATGAATGTTGGTATTAGTTATAAAAAGACAGGTCCTAGAGTTGTTTAAACAACTGTTACTCAGTGACAGGCCTCTAGTCTGGGCATCTCTTCTGTGTAGAATTCCCTTCTCTCTACCAGTTCTCTACGCCTGTGCACGGTGGGCACAGGGTACACAGTGAGTGCTGCCCTAAGAGCATTGCTTGGCTTTTAGCCTCCCCAGGGCTCAGTGTGGGAACTTTGTTCCACAAGAGAATATCTCTAATCTTATGCAAGGGTGAGACTTACATTTGCACACAATATTTCTTGGCGACCTTCTAAAAGTAAAAAAATTTGGGATGGGAAATAAAAATCAACATTGACTCATTAAATCATCCCACAGTTCTATGAGGTAGAAAGGAAAGATGTCATTACCCTGTTTCACAGGAGAAGAAACTAAGGCTGAAAGAAACTAAGCAATTGTTCCAATAATCGCATAGCCAATTTATGAGTTAGGCTTCTGGAAAGATGGAGATGACACCCACACAAACTGGGTGATTGGGGAGAGTCCAATAAAGGGGCTGTTTACAAAGCTGTGGGCAAGGTTTAGGAAGAGTGACAAGGACTTGTGCTATATCTTGGGGCTGGCAGTAGTTGGGAGCCATTTCTACCCCTCAACCTGAAGGGGAGAGAGCAATTCCTAAAACCCAAGAGTGGGCCACCTAATAGGCCATGTGATCTTCAGTAGAAGACCACAGCCAACTCATAGTTACCTGAACAGGGAGAAGGTAAAGAAGCAAACACCTGGGCCTTACTTTCCTCTTCCTCTTCAGTATCTTGCTGCCTTCTATTGGCTAAAGTCGGAGGGAAAAAGAATCAAAAGACGCAGCCCATCTAGTTCAGCTTCTTGGTACATAGGGCACCTACTAGGGAACAGAGTTGGAATTCGGCTCTTTCCATTATGTATTGCTGTCTCAACACATGTAGTTATAAACTCTGTGGACCAGTTACAATTCTCAATTTCCCTGAAGGTGGACAGACACATCCATAGCATTTTGCTCTGTCCTTAAGCTTGTTATGACCAGCTGATTTTCAGGCTGCAAATGAAAATAGCAATGATCATGAAGGTTGATTTTAATATTTTTGAAGACAACAAAAATAGCCTTGTTTCTAGAAGGACAAAAATAATCATGCCTTCCTTCTTATGCGAAGCATATGCCTAAGATTGACTGCTCAGTGATTTATTTAGAAATTATTTATTAGGTACTTATTATGGGCCCAACACTTCATTAGGCCTTTGAGGGAATACAAAAAACTATTACGTGTAGACCCAGCTTATAAATATAGTTAAAATGGCATATATTATTATGACAAAAGGTGTAAAATCAAATCTGTTTTCTATTTGATTTGGATCTACAATAGTTCTATCTGGGCATATTAAGTCTTGCACTAAAATATTGTTCTGTGGTCATGTAAGCTTGAGGGAAAATGGAAATTAAGTGGTTTATTTGCTGCAGGCCTGTTCAGAGCTTTAATTATGCTAATATGCTTTGCAAATATTTAAAAGTATGCAATATTTTTAAATTTATTTCCCAGAACACTATTTTCCCCATATATGAAGTCTATTAATACTAGGTTCTCCCCTCAAAAAATTGTTTTTGAACTATGACCACATGACTATTTATTATTCCAAACTGTAGGTAGATCTTCTATTCACAGAAGCTTCTGATATTTTAGCTTTAGGTTATGTGTCCTCCAGGCTCTCTGTCAGGTCATTTTGAACAAAATACAGATGATTAAATGCAGTAGGAGAACTGGCATTTAAAGGGAGGGTTTAATTTCTAAATATTTTTTCTCAATGTAAATAATTATCCTTTGATTTATGGTTTATAAGTCTAAATATTTATCAAATTTCTTAAAGTGGGATGTGTCTGCATATAATTTTAAGAGTCCAAAGAGTCATGTCACTTTTATTGCGCTGAACTTGTTTTATAAAAACTAAGTGATTAGTAGTGAATGAGTATAATCATTCTGTAGTCATAAACATACAACTACACATACACGCAAGTATATACACACATACATAATTTTTAGGATATAACCTGTTAATACTTTTCACCAGAATATGGCATTTTTATTGCCTTTCCTCCTTTCCTGACTTTTCTCTAGTTCTACTCTGCAGCTCCCTGGGACTGACATAGCCCTAGGCTAAGCAGCCCTGTGCACAGGGCTCTAACTGCCCATATATTGCCCCGCAAGTATTAATACAAATCCACATGGCCAGCTGTACTAAAAGCTAATGAAAAGAAAAGTCAGGGTCTGTTACTGTGAGGCCTTAGCTGTTCACTAATTGAAAGAAACTTCTTTGAGGTCTTTTTAAAGATAGATGGATGTGGAATGGTGTGAGGTGCTGAAATAAGACTGGTCTTGGAGATAAGGACATAGGGTGTAGTTTCAGATCTGCCCCAGATTAGTTGTATAGCTTTAGAGAAATCATTCTGCCAGGCTAGGTGGAGACATGAGGGCATGCTAGGCAGTGCCTTCAAATCAATCCTCTGAAAATCTCTTTTCTCATTTATTTAGAGGAGCAACTGAGCTCTGTTCAGGGGTAACTGAGGCAAAGGAGCATCACTGATTAGACTGTCCAGCCTGCAGACCTGCCAGTCTTCTCTGCAATAAAGGGACTAGTTTCCATAGTGGAAACTTTAGAGGTCCCATGTAGTTATTAATATTAATACCACTTGGTGGTTTTAAACTTTTCCTTCCCCTACTCCTAAACACTCCAGATGATTTATTGCCAAAATATTTCTTCTACACCCTTATTACATCCAAGAGAGAAATTTTCATAGAATCTCTTTCATCTCTTAGGATTTTTTTTTGTTTTTTTTGAGACGGAGTCTCACTCTCTTGCCTGGGGCGAGTGCCGTGGCGTCAGCCTAGCTCACAGCAACCTCAAACTCCTGGTCTTGAGCAATCCCACTGTCTCAGCCTCCCGAGTAGCTGGGACTACAGGCATGCGCCACCATGCCCAGCTAATTTTTTCTATATACGTATTTTCAGTTGTCCATATCATTTCTTTCTATTTTTTAGTAGAGACGGGGTCTCGCTCTTGCTCAGGCTGGTCTCGAACTCCTGAGCTCAGAACGATCCGCCCGCCGCGGTCTCCCAGAGTGCTAGGATTACAGGCGTGAGCCACCGCGCTCGGCCATCTCTTAGGATTTTCAGTGATATTTTAACACCTGTATAATGTCTTAGTATCTGTTCCAGATTAGTGCTTCCAGACAATTGATTGGTTGGCTGGAATTTGCTCAGTTATTCCAATTAAGGCCAGTTTTCTTATCTTCCAAATAGTATGATTGGATGAGATCAATAGTTACCAAACCTGAGAATCAGAATCATCTAGATTCTCTGCTAGCACCCTAGACCAACCTAATCAGAAGATTGTGGAAGTGAAGACTCAATATATATGTTTTTATAAAGCTTTCTTGGATGACACTGATGCAGTGGGTCCACAGGCTGAGGCATATGCCATGACCAAGTGACCAAGTGATTCGTGATGGCTTTCTGACTCCAAAGATTGAGACCCAGTCTTTAGAGTCAGAATAGATGTTGATTAAATACATCATTATGCTCCAAAAGAGATTTTATTTCTCAACAGATACATCATCATTGCTTTAAAGAATTCATAACAGTCATTATTACCCTTCTTTTACACAGGATTCATAAAGCCAGAGAGGGTAAGGGCCTTGTGAAAGGTCATTAGCATTGGAAGAAGACACAGAGCCCCTGATTTCTAGGCCAATGATGTTTCAATTGTGGCTATTCTTATCAGTGAAACAATACTGAAGAAGGGGGCTTTAAATGTCAGAAACAACTCATTAATGCTTTCCCCTTCCCTCAATTCTAGGCCAAGGGAAAGAAATGACTTCTTCTGGGTATGTGTGGTTTTCCTCTTTAAATGAGCCCATTAAAATTGTCCTGTCCTCTTCCTGCCTAACTAGTCTCTTTCTCTTGGTTCTCAGTTGATGAAATAACGTGCACTACTTAAGATTCATATTTCCTTTCTAACTATGCCTTGAAGGAGTGGGATTAACTTTCTTAGCTTCTTTCCCAGCAGTAAACTCTAATTGGCTGACAGCTTGCTCAGACAAACACACAGCCCCTGAGGGCTTTTATAGTAAAAGAAAAGAAAACATGGTCACAGATCCACCCTTTCTCAATATATTTCTCCTACGAACTATAAAAATAGGACTGCGTTAAGAAGGCTGAAACAAAGATGTTAGACACTGACGAATAAAATCTGAAAATGACCCAGTATCATTTCTTCTTCTTGGAATCTTCTTTCTATTGTCCCACATAAAAAAATATTTCAAACTTGTAAATTCCAATCATGCATGACCACGTATGCCACACCCTGATGAATCACCCTAGCCAGAAAACTATCTCAAAACTGACCTCTCATATACTGCCTTTTGGGTTTGCCTTTACCTGTGCTAGTGTCTGCTGGAGACATTGCTAATTTTCTTCTCGACTTCGGCTATATTCCTTTTATACTGTGTAGTGGCAATGGGTTTGGACAAGAATTGACCCTACGCATCAACGCAGCCTCATGTGCATGGACTCTGATTGATTCAGGTAACAGGCGTAAACAACCGGGGCATGACTTCCCTGGATTGGGGAATAACGTAGGGATGGTTCCATCAGCCTAAAGCCTAAAACTTTCTCCAGGAATTTGGGAATGGGACATGCTTTCTTTCTGGATGATGTGAGTTTCAGAAGCCTAAACTGCTATGGCCATTTTGCTATCATAAATAAAGCCATCCTGGCCTGGCGTGGTGGCTCACGCCTGTAATCCTAGCACTCTGGGAGGCGGTGGCAGGAGGTTTGCTTGAGCTCAGGAATTTGAGACCAGCCTGAGCAAGAATGAGACTCCGTCTCTACCAAAAATAGAAGAATTAGCCAGGTATGGAAGCATGCACCTGTAGTCCCAGCTACTCAGGAGGCTGAGGCAGGAAGATCTCTTGAGCCCAGGAGCTTGAGGCTGCAGTGAGCTATGATGACACCACTGCACTCTAGCCAGGCTGACAGAGCAAGACTCTGTCTCAAAAAACAAACAAACAAATAAAGCCATCCTGCAGATGAAGCTGGCACAATGCAGTGGGCAGAAACAAAAGAATCGCATAAAAATAGTGCCAGAGCTATTTCTAACTAGTTTCTACAGTGATAAAATGTATCAAAAATATCATTCAGGTCTGGGATTTGTTATTTCTATTCTCCATTAAGTCAAGTCTCAAAAAGGATTTTAATAAGATTACTAAGAAGATAGATGAAGAAGATGTCACAGATTTCACAAAAGCTTTTGGCAAAGTCTCTCATGAAACTTATAAATCCTGTGGAAAAATAGAGTTTGGGTGAATGATCAATCAAATGCCAAGGTCTCCAGTGCCATGTCACAAGGCTGTGGGATATTCAACATTTATGTAGCTGACTGGAGTCAAAAAATAGGAAACATGCTTAGCAAACTCATAGATTTGTTGGAATAGGTATTATGTCTATTAAATAAATCATAATTTAAAATTATCTCTATAGTCTAGAATGAACAAAGAAGATTAAACACATATATATTTAAAGTTTTGCATTGTAATAGTGTTTAAATAAGGATGGATGGGCATAGAAAAACAATAATTCAATGAAGAGTTCCTGGGGATTTATTTGACTACTAACTTCAAAGAACCCCTTAGTGTGACATGGCTATTTTTAAAGCTAAGACAGTTTTAAAGCTGTGATTAACAGTAGTATAATGTCCACCCCAAGACAATAAAGATTAACTCTGCTTTTCTTGTGCTTATGTAATAGTCGCAGTTGTATGTTCAATTTTGGCATTTTATCAGTTCATAGGTCACACTTAAGAAAGAGTTAAGTGTGGGGTTTCATGCTTTTCTGTTGGGGTTGCCAGAATTGTGTAGTCGTATAAAACTACGTAAGAGAATTGGGGCTTTTTAGTCTGGAAAAGTAAAAATCAGTGGAGGCCAAAACAGCAATCTTCACACATTTATTCATTAATTGACTAAACAAACATGTATTCAACATTTACTAAATGACTAAAAATGTGAGAGGTACTGGAGATACAAACGTGGACAAGATCTGAAGACACAGTTTAGTGAAGGACAAAGACAGAAGAGTACGAAATTACAATACGGTGAGATGCGCATACTACTGTAAAAACGCAAGTAATGGAGCCACTAAGCTAAGCTTGATAGGGGCGCTGGGCTCTAACTGGAGTCTAGGAGGAAGAGTAGGAGGTTTCCCAGGCAGAGAGGAACATATTCTGCAAAGGGAAGTAGCAAGTATCATGTAAAGCAAAGAGATGTGAACCCTAAGTAGCCCTTTACAACGGAGAGGAAGAAAGAGGGAGCTTGAAAGGGAAATAGAAATCACATTATTTAGCTGAGATCATTTGGTTGGGATGTGAGGAATGGATTAGAATCCTAAGGGGACTTAATAAAGGAGCATACATGGTTAAGAATAACCAATTCAACTTTGAAGATGAGGAAAACGAGGGGGAGTTAACTTCATTAATGAAAAGAATATGCTATTTTGGAAAGGATAGCTGTATTAACAGGACAAAAAGAAACCCCAGAAACATATTCAAGCACACATAAAAGTTAGTATATGAAAAAAAGAAAATTTCAAGTCCGTATAAAAAAGGCAGTAATTCAATAAATGAACAAAAGTTTCTTAGATAATTGGTTAAACGTTTGGGAAAAATTAAATTAGAACTTGATGTACATGTCCAAATAAAATCCAAATGATGCAACAATTTAAACATAAAAGCATGAAATCTTTAAACAGCTAAAAATATACGTAAATAATTACTTCAGAGTGAGGAAGTTTTCTTTGAGCATAAGTCCAAAAGAATGGAGAAAGAAACAATTGATATGTTTGGTTCACGGAAAAGAAGGAAGAGAAAGAACAGGGAGAAGTAGAAGAGGAGGAAGAGGGAAATAAAAGAAAATCAGTTAGAGACATCTGCCCTAGTTTCCATGCCACTACATTCATCTGCACTCAAATCTTACTTTCCTGTAATTCTCATTTCAGCAAATTGCATTCTTATCTACCTAGTTACACAAATCAAACCCACAGAAGTCATCCCTGACTCTTCCCTTTTCCCTGTTTTTGCACGTACAATCTGTCATCAAGTATTGTCTGTTTTACCAATGAAAATAGATTTTATATCTATCCACTTCTATTTCTCCTGCCATCACCCTAATCGAAAAGACCATCTCTCAATTCCTGTCATTGCTTCCTAAATGGTTTCCTGCTACTACATTTGGTGTTGTAAGATCCATTCTCCAATAGCAACCAGGATGCTTAAAATGCTGCTGTGATGTCCACCATTCATTCGCTTAACATTTATTGAGAACCTACTATGTGCCGGGATCATACTGGAAGTTGAGGCTAAAGCAGTAAACAAAACAATTAAAAGATATGCCCTCATGGAATTGACACCCTAGTAGAAGCAAAGTGCAAGGTAAGACAATGAAAAGTTAGCCAAGTAGTATTTTAGATTATAAGGACCATGGAAAATATAAAACAGGAAAAACAAAAACGGGACATAGGGACTGCCTGGGAAGTCATCTTCTGCAGTTGTGTGTTTGGTGCACTGCGTGGCAGCTTGGCAGACAGGATAAGAGTAATTGAAATCCCAAGGAGGTAATTTTTCTAATTCTTTTGCTTAGATGGGGATCCTTTTCCAAACACATCTGCCCATAATGAGTATCTTTTTTTAATATACCCAAATGCATAGTTCATGGGCCATACAGTTGGTTTGGTTTTAACGGAATGACTGGCTGATATGTTAAGAACAGAGTGCAAGGTTAGAGACAGGAATATAATTTATGAGATTATTATAAAATTCCAGTTGAAAAGTTATAGTGGCTTGAACAGGACTATAGTGGTAGAAGCTGTGATAAGTGGTCAGATTCTGGATATATCGTGAAGACAGAGGAAACAAAAAATTTGCTGTTGAATTGTATATGGGAACTTCCAAATCTACCCTCCTTCCCATTGCCAGCAGAACCATACTCAATTCTAACCTTCCAACCTCTTGGACATCATCTTTAGTCACTCTCCCTGATGCTCGGAAAACTTCAAATGCATTGCCCTTCTTTCCTACTCTTAAAGCATGCAAGCACATTTTCTATCCAGGGTCTTGGCATTTGCCATTCTCTACCACGAACCCCTCTTCCCCAGGATCTGTATATGGTTTACTCATTCTCATTAGTCAATGAGCTCAGATATCACCTGCACAGGGATACCAGCTCTGATCGTCCTGCATAAAATATTCCTTGCAGTCATCATTATACTATCTCTATATATAATTTATTGCTATTACTAATAAGTACGTATTTATTTGTGTTGTCAGTCATACTAGAGTGTAAGATTCATGCAATTAGGAATATGATCTTGACCTAAAATAGTGCCCAGGCAACAGCAGCTGTTCAAAAAAAAAAAAAGTTTGTTTCTTGAATTGGATTATTACCCAGCATTCAGATATTTACCTTAGAACTTTCATTGTCATTCATATTTTTGACTACTGACCCCAAATCAAAAGTCTCCCCTTTTTGAAAGAAATTTAATGCTAGTGAACTGGACTTACATTGCTCAAAGTTATGAAGAAGGTAAAAGTTTCTTAGCTTCCTCTACCCCATTCCCTCTGGAGGTGCCTAGGGCGTATTAGGGTGGACAATGGTATGTATTCATTTTCAATTTCCAAATGCTTCACTTTTTTTTACTATCTTGGAAATTACTTTATATTGATAGTGCCCAGTTAAGTCAGAGATTATAAAAAATTGGGAAGATGAAGATAAAGCAAGCTTATATTAATCAGAGGCAATCATTCAGAATGAAGTATGTTAGTTCTAAGTCGATAATATAATATTTTATTATCACATACAGAACATCAATTATGTACATGAAGTGTACATAATTGTCTGTTTATAAGCCCTGCCTAGGGGTAGTTTAATTCTATTGCCAAGCTGCTAGAAATTCAATTGATGCAGTGCAAATTAATGGTCAATGCTAATAATACAAAGTTTATGAGATTTAGATCCAAAACAGAGGTTGTTGCAAATAACATTTCAATTATTAGTTCTCCTGGTGGTCTTTAATAAAAGAGATAAAATAGTTATCATTCTAAAGCTCTGGTTAGGTTCAAATTTTCTTAATGTGCCTATATTAAAGAAGTTGCAGAGATTTAGAGTGTATTTCTCTATGCAAATATCTCAGCTATTTCAAATTCTTTTGTGTGCTAATTGATATGTAGGAAAGCAATTTAAAATAATAAGCCATTCTTCAGATAACCACAGTAAAATGGATAGTTTGGGCTTATTACTTTCTACTCTGCTCCCAAAACAACAAAGCTGCATTGAAATTATCAGAATACTTACCTTGGAAAACAACTCCTGAGCCGGCAGTCACTAGAAATAAGGGGTCAAACTGTTTTTCGCAAACTCAGAAAAAAAACAAAGCCACTCAAAATATAGAGTCAAGGTGAACTTTAAAAGATTTCATTTGAATTTCTACAAATATTTAGCAAAATCTGTATGAGTGAGCAAGGAGATAAGAATATATATTCCAACTGTGTAAGCTGAGAAAGATGGGAAACACAGGAAATGGTGACAGGGAGAAATGTATTTATCCTGCAATCCGCTAAATATGATCTCACTTCCTGGGTTTGTGTCTAACCCATATCTTACTACAAGAGCCTTCTACCTTCTCTCTGTTAGTCTGGCCTTCTTAAAATCCACTCTTCTCACTTAAGCTGAAAGAGTCTATTATGTCAAATCATATGACATTGCCATCTAGACACCATATTCTGTAAGGAACTTGCCTTAAAAGCAAGGTTTGACCATCCTGACTTTTCTTCTATATTAGCATTTACCATATTCTCTGGAAGTTTTCACATACCCATCTCTCTCACAGGACTCAAGTGCAGGAACTACGTCGAGGGCAGGAACTATCCTATCCATGTCATATTCCCAATGCCTAGCAGAATGCCTGGCATTAGGGTAAATATTAAAAAAAATCAATTGTGATGAACTGATATAAGAGAAGTTTTAATTTTTTTAATTTATTATTTTTGTTTTGTTTTTCAATAATTTTCCACCAAGGAAAATAAACAGGGAGCTTGGAATTAAAATGCCCTACAAATCTACATATACTTCTACAAGCATGTTTTAATATATAGTCTTTTTTTCATGGGGTGGTCTAGATCTGCAAATTTTATTAAAATATATGTATATTTAGTATTATTAAAATATTATGAGTTAAAAACTTGTAAGTTTTAGTTAAAACTGAATCTCTCAAAATCATCACTGCTTGTTCTAGCTCATTTCCAAGGTGGCTTCAGCGTAGGATGTTTGCTTTGTTTCATTTTCATCTTTAACATTACACAAAGAGAATAGGAACATTTTTTAAAGTTTATGACAATAGAAGATACCTACTGCAAAAGATCTTTTATTCTTGGAATTTTATTATATTATTACAAAATTTAAAGACAGATAAATGTCTTAAAAGATATGCTTTAGTGTTCACCTACACTATGCTAATTGTGTGATTAGAACTGGAGCAGGATGGATGTGTCTTGAAAAGAAGGAACCTCTTAATTATTTTTCATGGACTGCCATCCACCTCTAGTCTGGGTGACTTCTCTTCTACTGCATACCTTCAGTCCCCTATTGACTGTGGCATAATATCAGTGCTACTTTTCACGGAGAACTGAACGGTTTTTGTGAGTCTCTGGAGCCAACTATTGACTTGTAAGTCTCCATAAAGCTCTACAAAGCATCAGCTACTCTTGAACAAAAAGCATTGTGCATCCAGTGTCCCTGGAGAATAACTGCATAAACAAACCTCTCTTGGAGATCAGCATGCCATTGAAATACAATTTGCACCTGGTGGCAAAAGTTGCAAAAAGTCAATACTTGATGAGAGAGAACTTTTTAAAATCCTTGAAACAGCGGAGTGGCTCAAGGCTATTTGTTGTACTTGCAATAAAAGTGTAATCCAGTGTAATATGCAGGTAGTTACCAGCTACAGAAAGCCAGCTGTGATACTATTGAACAACATCCCTCTCTCCCACCAAATGAGCTGTTAAGAGAACAAATAGAACTGGTAAAGGACTAACAAGAAATTTGGGAAAAAAAAAAAAACAAACTTCAGAAAAGGTTACACATCAGAGTTATTCTAGAAGCTGTAACAATTACAGAAATCTTGGTGATTCTACAGTGTACATTTCAGATACTTAATTCTAGGTTTGGGGGATGCCTGAAGAGGAAAAGCTGTTTGTGTGCTGAAAGAAACTTTGGCGGGGAAACATTAAACCATACAAAACTTATTTATTTTAAAAAAATTGGAAGCAAGCATGTTTGTTAGAAATACTACATTTTGTGTTTTTATAAACCTTATGTTACTACCATCTGTAACACACTTTTCTGGAATCTAGCTCGTTTAATTTGGAGTTGATGTTAGTTCACTACATGAATTTTCACACAAAACACTCCCTTATCTGTAGTTATGGTTTCTGGCTAATATTTCATTATTCCATGCAAAATGATAAAGGAGATGTACTGTCCCTTAAAATCTCCAGTACTTTCAGAGATAGGGTTTATTCAACGAGGGTATGAAAAGATTAGACATGATTAAATATCTGAAAGAATAAAGAAAGCCGAAGGTCTTAAATTCACATATTGAATATTTTTTTTAATTTTGCTAAGAGATAATGATTCAAATGAAAATTCTTTAAAATGTTCTAGTTCCTCTAGTATTTATAGTTTTTATTTCTAAATGAAATCTCACAGCACGAAGACATTTTCTTGCTATCACTGAGAATACACAACAGAGCCCCCTTTTTCTTTCAAGGGAAAGAGTGAATGCAGCCCCCCACTGCCACACATTATGCAGTTGAGTTTCCCACATTTGGGGAAATCGCAGGAGTCAGCACATCGGGAGTGCAATGATAAGCCTCTCCCTGGGAAAAACACCTTCATAACTACTGCATCTCCCCTGCTAGGTAAGTACAGCAGAGCCCTTTAACCACTTAAATTTGAAGTTGTTTTTGTCTTAGCTAATTGATTGCTGGTTAATTTTTTCTGTAAAGTTGGCTGGTTCTTTTGAATTGTGTGATATTTATTAAAACAAAAATTAGATATAGAAGTTCTGTAATTGGAAAATTCTTTGACACTGGAAATAATCAATGAAGGCTCAAGATGTAGAACTTTAATAATTTGGTTATGGTTTCTCTAGCAAAGGCAGAACAGTAGGGAAACAGAGTTGGTTTGGATGGACAGATAATAAGCTCAATGAGGACATGTTGCATTTGAGATTTGAGCGGGATTTTCAAGTGTAAATATCTTGAAGGCATTTGAAATGTGAACCCAGAAATGAATAAAGAAAGCGGAAATGGCGATTGGACTTCCATATGTTAGTAGATACATGGAAGTCAGAACCTTAAGGGAAAAAAGAGCTCTCCCTATTGGATAGAGATTTACTTAAAAGAAAAAAAGCTAAGATAAATAGGGCTGAGTCTTAGAAAATGTGCACAATGAAAATATATAAAGAGGACAAAAAAAAAAAATAAGAAATATTAGAGAGAGAAGAACTGGTGGCTGCTCTGAAAACCATTCAGAAAAATGTTTCAAAAATGGCCATTATCAGCATTCAAAGGAGAAATCATTGGAAGGAAGAGAGAAAAAAATTAGAATAAATTAGAGATTGTGTATTATCCTGAAGAACCTTTGTAAAATAGCAGGTATTTGTCCTTCGTTCAAATACAAATGGCTTAGAAGATGTCATGGATTTGTTAAGAACAGATATCTTCCGTAGAAGACACACAGACAGGAATGTCACTTGTCACGACTTTTGCCTTGCCTTGTTAAAAGGAGTGCATTTTTTGATGTTTATTAGTAAATCATTTGTAATATGTCTTCTGCATTGAGTTGTTTAACAGACAAGCATAACTACCTGGTTCAAGTGTTATTTAAAACTAAGGTACAACTTTTTAAGCATTTTTCTATTTAAACAAATGAATGTAAGTGATAAAATTGATGTCACTAGGATATAGACATGGCTTTAGGAGATGAATTTGTCCAGTCTTTCAAAGGACTAATTTAATCTGAGATTTTACTTGAAAAAGTAGTGAACAGATTGTTGAGTTTATATTAAAAAAAAATTCAAGAAATCATGGCTTCAGATAATATAGCTAAACTTAAAATGAGACCAAGTAATGACATTTGATAGAAGATACGTATTTTCTTCTAAAAATTTTCATTTTCCATCAGCTTCTTTTCATGTCATATTGGCTTTTGTATCATTGTTCATTATTTCTAACTTGTGAAAAGTCCCTGATGCTAACTTTTTTCTACTATAATTTTAAATAGAACTAAGACATGTTAACATTAGTTCTGGTTTCTTAAGACTGATATAACAGAAGTGATTTTTTTCACAAATCTCTTCCACACATTTTTTTTCCAAAGAAAACATAAATTCTCCATATTTAAATTAGTGTTTTATAATGTAGTTTAGTATGTATGTTTTATTCTGCATTTTAATTATTAAATACTCTGAGCTTTAATATTATGCAAAAGTCTCAGTTGTTTTCAAAGAACTACTTAGAAATTGTGTATCCATGTTAATTGATGCATACTTTAATTATTTCACTTGACTATCTGTCCTTTAAATGCTGTGTGTTTCATTTAAATATGTTCAAAAGCATACTCAGTGTCTGGTTAGTATACAGTAGGTGCTCGATTAATATTTGTGGAGCAAATCAATGGATTACTATTCGTTTATATGTGTGAGATGTATCTCACACATACACATATGTAAGAGATTGTATATACACACATATATATATCTTGTGAATACTCCTATGGATACAACCCAGTGCTACAGGAGGATTTGAATAAATACTTATTGAATTTAATTAAATGATCCAATTTAAAAGTATCACATAAAACCACTCCTCTTTCCCTTCTTACCTCTCCAATAAAACCCCATACTCCTACTCCACAACATAATATACTTTTCCTAGTTTAATTCCTAACAATTATTTTGTTTATTCAGATATTTAATGTAGTTTGTTTAATTCACCATATCTGGAGCAATTTGTAAATACTGACTACAGTCTTTATTGAACTCTGAAAATAAGCCAGTACATCAATATAGAGAGGCATGACAAAGGGTTAGCCAGGGAATCAGAGACTTGGCTTGTGATCTCTGATCTTCCAGGAAGGTGTTTCACCTCCTTGGTCCTCAGTTTCCCCAACTACACACTGAGAGCATATGAGTTCTTTTCAACTCCATTATCATACCAAGATTTAAGAAATAATAATAACATAACAGTGAATTCTTGGTAGAAACTTTGCCCATATGCTTAATAAAATCTGAATTTAACTATATTATATATTTTATAGGCCCAGTCCTTTATTTTATTGTTGTTCATTTAGTGGAAAAGTTTTGGACACAATGTCTTCTGAAACATCTTTGATAATTTAGCCAGCATGTATTTGATAAATGACTTATGTTTCTAATATTAATTATGGCCAGAGGCAATGTTATGGGTGATTGTTTTAGATTTGAAAACAAATCAAATAATATGTAAGTTCCAAATAGGTTTATCTTTTCAAAAAGAATGAATGACTTTTTCATGTTCTAATTTTTGCTTGTATTGGAATGCATAGATATATATTCGTTCTTCTCTTTCTAAATAGAGGTCTCATAATACAAGTTAGCATCATGTTCAGAAAGAATTACAAGTCTCATATAGCTGTCAGGCACTTTCAACTTTCTTAATACGTTTCCACACTTACTAACTCATTTCATTTTCTCAAAAAGTCCTGAGAAGTAAATAGAGCAAGTATTAATTTTTTGGTTTATAAAATTGGGAGAAGGAGGCATACTGCATGTGAATAATTGCTCTGAGCAAAGCAGGGAGTGGAACGTCCCCTGACCGGCAGACCTCCAGTTCTGGGCTTTGGTACTAATTCCAGCAGAAATCAGTCTGGTTCTAGAATCTGGGTGCAGATGGAGTAGACAGAGAAGAACATAAGTAGGAGTTGAAGAACATGAGACACTTTTGGAAATTTCCATAAATAAGATAGGTCCAACTGTCATCAAGGAAGCACCAAAGGTTATTGTGCCATGGACATTAATATACGAGGTCCTCATTTGTACACATACAAGAAAAGCTTAGGAATATTATTGGTGACAACATTGGTGGACCAGATATTTGTAGATGACAAATCTTCCTGTCTTCAAATAATTGTCTCACCATAAGAGAAGTTCTCTCTCTTTTGTATGGCTAAATGTACATTATTATACACTTTAAAATGTTAAGTGTTCTTACCTCACACACACACACATGCAATAAAAATACACAAAAGAATATGAGGACATTTTTGGAGGTGATGGATAGGTTTAGCATGTGATGATGGAATCATGGGTCCAATCTTATCAAAATGTATATACTAAATATGTGCAATTTTTTTGTATTTCAATTATACTTTAATAAAGCTTAAAAAGAACACTATTATCAGAGAATTTTTCAGAAGAAAATATTGAACACATTTATCCTTAGTACTCTCTGCTTTACTCTACAAAAATAATATAACTAGTTTAACCAAAGTCGACAGCAGCACAGTGGGTCTTAGCCATCCAAAATTTTAGAGTTGGCTATTGAATCAATTCCTGGAGGTTGCTTATGTAAAGCTCATTGCAACAGCAGCCCATGAACTTTACACCTCATTGTGCAAAAGCCTGTTTGGAAATGTTAAGCCTTTGGCAAAATACAGGATCTCTAAATCATCTTTGCATGGTTTAGAAATTCTTGTTCATGAACAGAACCAATAGCAATACTGTGCCATATTTTCAGCATTGAGACTGTGTTCCATTAAAGGAAATCACCATGTCCAGATCTTGCAGGGAGCGACTTTTAAGTTTCTATCAAATAAAATGGAATGTCAAGAGTTTCAACAATTTTATTAAGAATATATCTGGGATAGAAAATAGCAATTAACATTATCAAAATTAGAAGAGGGATTATGACCTGATAGTATTTTCCTCTATTATTACTATGATCAATAGAATTGGCTTTTCAGTGTTTATAAATGCCTATGATACATGGACTTTGGGATCACATGTACTGGAGATTTGATCATTACTTTACGGCATCATTTATTTAGGTCAGATTTGTCGAGCACTTACTATTAGTCCGGCACTGTTCTAGATAACAAAATTACAATGATGAGCTGATAAACGCTGAGGCATTGTTTGGTGGGGAAGACAGACATTAAACAAAATAATCCCACAAATAATTTATAAGCGAAATGAGAATAAAGATTTGAAGAAGATGCCGCAATAAGGAGACCTCAGGGACACAAACTTTCAGGGTCCAGAGAGGAGGTTGCCTGATAGGATACAGAATGCCCAGCCAAATTTGAATTTCAAATAAATAATAAATAATTTTTAGTATAAATATGTCCAAAATATTGCATGGTATATACTTCTGCTGAAAAAATATAAATATGTATAATATATAAATATACATTTATGTTTATAAATAAAAATATATTTTCAGCTTTTTCTTCCTAAATTTGCCGGCGCCAGGTAAGGAGTGCTGATATCTAGTCCTATGCACGTATATGGGAGCCTGGAAAGGCCTCCCTGAGGAAGAAACATTTACAACCAACCCTAAGGGATGAATAGCAATTGGAACACAAATAAGAGAGGAAGAAGAATATTACAAATACATGAAGTATAGGATTGGAAAACTCTGAAAGTGCAGAAGCATTTGTCACCCTCTGGGGCAGAGAAAAGGCCAGGCGTGGAAGCTCAGTGGGCTAGACGGGCGCCAGTGGAGAGTGGGATGGCAGAGGACCACATGGTCCCATCAACCATGGCTTTTCCTAAGGTAGGCTGACGTGCTAACTTCTCTAATCTCCAGTTCCCACAGACGTATGCTAAGATAATAATAAGGACCTCCGAGGGATGTTTGGAGGATTAACATGAGGAATGCCGTGTGTTAGCGCGGGTGCAGAGCAGACCCTGAATAAACATTTGGTGACTCTTTCTCATAATGTTCTCATTGTTTTGTGTGAGATGTTTTCTACTAGCTTTCATGTTTCCCCAGCTTAAGGGTTGACTTTTAAAGATATCTTCTCCATACTTCGGTTGTCTGATGTATCACTGTATTAAATCTGAACTTAGGAACAATTTTTGCCAGTGGAACATCTACATATCTTGGAAGTGATTATTATTTCTGGGTTTTCCCAGGAACATATCTCATTCACTAATACCAGCCCCAAGTATGTTTCTACTATTTTTCTATCATATGGAGAATGTTAAATGCATTCTCTTTAAGGGGTTATTTTGCAGAACACTTTGAAATGCTTTCTAGGGTTTTAAGCTAGAATGGTATAATATTGGGAAGAAAGTATTGGCTTTCCTAATATCGTGGCCTCCTCCCCTCAACTGCTCGTCACCCCAGAGACAACTTCTCTCCGACATGCTGATTTTGAGTGAGTAAGTCGGCCTGGGAGTGGCAGCACTGGGCCAGAACTCTCAGTGATGAATGTCAGCACAGCGGCCGCAGTCTTTCTGCCAGACAGGAGGCTAACAGGCAAACGGCAGGGAGTTCACAAGCTTGGAGGGGCTCGTTAGACAGAGCTCAACATTTTGGTGAGCATCTCTCTGCCACTCCACAGAACAGCTGCAGCTTCGACAGTGGGGGTCTTCACACTGATTTTTCGAAACACTCCCCCTCCTGAATGCAATGTCATATACTGTTAAATGCCCTGAATCACAGTATATCGTCATCCATCATGCTCCACCCTCACCATTTGTTGCAAAGTTGCTAATTTGGCTGGAGACTATTTCACTTATTAAAATGAGTTTTCTCTCATTTTCTCTTTTTCTGAGAATTTGTCAACTTTCTGTTTATAGAACTTTCCTGTGTGACTCAAACACTTCAGCCTTGCTCTATACCAACTTAGGTATTCACCACTTTAATTCATACCAAGGTATGCTATGAATTTAGACATTCACCACTTTAATTTCATACCAAGAAGTAAGTGATTTCTTAGGGAAAAAAGATTCTAAAAATTTAGGCTGGACAAGAGTGATCTACTTATAAAAATATTTCATCCATTGGATAAGGTTAAAATTTGCTCATTCAACAATTAAGTTTTGAGGACCTACCATGTGTCTGTTCTGGGCACTGGAGCTAAAACAGTGAACAAGACAAAGTCTTTGCCCTTATATAGCTTGAATTCTACTATAGACAAACCATAGGTCTGCAAATAATAAGACATATAATATAATTCCAGGTAGTAATAAACGGTATGTATTAAAATAAAAGCAAGATAATATGCTACGGTTTAAATGCATCCCCTCAAATTCACATGTTAGAAACTTGATCCCTAATGTGACAGTGTTGGGAAATAGGGCCTAATGAGAGGTGTTTAGGTCATGAGGGTGGAGCCATCATGAATAGATTAATGCCATTACAAAACAGCTCATGAGAGAGGGTTCACATTCTTGCCACCTTGCATTTCCATTTTCCGTCGGGATGATACTGCAAGGATGTCCTCGCCAGATGTCAGTGCCTTGATCTTGAACTTCCCAGCCTCCAGAACTACGAGAAAATGAATTTCTATTTGTTATAAGTTATTCAGTCTCAAGTATTCTGTTATAGCAGCATAAAACAAACTGAGGCAATGAGGAAGTCCTGTTGGGGGCAGTGGAGGGGGCAGCTATTCCTGATGGGGCAGTCAGGCAGGGGGCCCACAGAGGCAATATTAGAACTGAGATCTGAAGGCATGGATGTGCCAGTGGCACATGCAAACTTGAGAAGTTTGAAAGATTAACATGAGGAATGCATGTATAAGAGTGGGTGCAGAGCTGACACTAAATAAACATTTGTTAACTAGTTCTCATAATGCTCATGCTAGCTATATAAGAGTGAAGAGTATTCTAGGCATATGGACAGCAAATATTAGCAGCGGTGCAAATTGGGTTCTCTAGGAAACAGACTCTGAGAAATAAATTAGGGTACAATTATTAGTTAGTATCTTAAGATCAGTGGCTACAGGAGAGAAGAGAAGGAAGCAGGTTTGAGCAGAGGGGGAAGTCAAGCTGCAGTGAAGCCTCAGTGGGAGCCTCAGCTAACCTGGTAGAGAGCTCTAAAGGTGCAGTGACCCGTAAGAGCAGTTGTGCGATAGGGCAAGAGGTCTAGGCCTTTATATCCCCGTGTAGATCAGTCATTTGATGCAGGCTGCCCAAAAAAGGGGATGCGACCCTGTTGGGCAAGGCAGCTCTCTTTAGCGTAGGCAATTGATTAAGAGCTGGGTGCTGGGAAGTCATTCTCTATGGACCTCTCCCTTTCTGTATGAGCAGAGGCACTTTGTTCCTATAATAAGTTCTTCAGCATTTGAGCATTACAACAGACAGTCCCCCAGAAGTGTAAGAAATTAAGTATCATTTGGGGAACTTCTAGATTCCTTTTGAACAGACATTCAAATTCTATTCTTATGTCGGTTATTAATAAAACTTTTGTTTCTTTCTTTGGTATAGTAATAAGAAGATCTTGAGCCATCAGATATGAACCATTATGTAAGTGCACTATTAATTCAATTAAACAAATATTTTTTGAAATGCTTGTACATATGCATTTGTCCTCAAAGAGCTTAAAAGCTACTGGTAGAAGCAAAGGTAGAGCCAACTCACTATAATCTATAATGCAAGATCAGGTGAACTAAGTAGTAAATAATAACAAAGTATTTCAAAACACAAAGCATAGAAGATATTTAAAAATGAAAGGTAGTATAATTAAATAGAGGAAATGTTGAAATGCAGAGGACATTCTTTAAGTAGAATTTGGATGTGTTGAAATGGGGAAGGCTTCTGAGTTGAATCAAACAGGTGAGCTGGCCTGAAGGCATGGAATGATTGATGGTCAGTAGGTAGGCTGGCTGGAGAGAAAAGCTGCGGCAGGATGTTGAGAGGTGGGATGTGAAAGATAATTCATACTTAGAATGGTGCAGGCTTTTGATTCCCTACTAAAAAATTCAGACTTGACTTTTTAGGTTAGTGTCTCAAAACGTGGCTCATGGCGTACCTGCACTGGGACCATGTGGTACATTTGTTACCAATTCCGACTCCCATACTCCGTTCTATACTTTCCGAATCAGAGTTTGGGGAGTTAGTGCCCTGAGGTCTGTAGCTTTATCAAGCTCCCTGCTACAGTTAGAGGATCTGCTCTAGACAATGGAAAACCACAAAAAAAACCTAATTTCTCTGTCTCTATAACTCTACAGCATTTGTGTGGGATTTTTAAAAAAATACTTAGTCTTAAACTGAAACATTCCAGAAATCATGGCCTCAAAGTATTGTTTGAAGCAAAAAATTAGTGATTTAGTGTACTCATACTCTGTTTGTCCATTCCATTAATGCAGAACATCCCAAGACCTTTCTCCTCCTGCCAAAAACTACTCGCTTTTATAAGATGCTCAGAGATTGTTGTCAGTGCTGTAGCTGTTATGCTCTAGTCTTAGTGAGGCATTTTCATTTTTCCTTTCTTCTAGTCATAAGAATCATTTTACAGTAGAATAAAAGAAGTATCTTCAGGGTCCTTGGAGACTATGTTTTCTGAGTTGCAGTTGTAGCAGGGAGTTTATTTTTTTGTTTATGATCTGTAAATTTCCTCCCAAATCTCTGATAGGTTTCGGATCCCTTAGCAGCCAGTCTAATCTTTTATTTTTCGCTTACAAGTCGGACCAACAATTTAAAATTTTTTCCAAAGAACTCTTTTTCCCTTGTTTCACTCATAAACATTTGTTTTTTACCTGCTATATTTTAGACATCCCATGTTAATATTTTCTTCTATCGTGGTCTTATTTTCCTTAGGAACTTGTGTCAGGGCTGTGCACGCTAATGGCAAAGTGATGTATTTTATAAAGCATATCAGTTTCCTCACCTTTCTTGTTTATTAGCAGTAGAATTGTCCCAGTAGTAATGCAAATAGTGTGTAAATAACGATACCTCTCTTTCCTCCTTTTTCCTTCCTCCAATCGTATCTGACTATTTTGATATCCATTTTCACATCTTGTTTCCCAAATTTCCTCTGTGGTAGAAGAAATTTTTACTCTCCTTTGGCCGAAAAGTCAAACATGGATACAGACGAGATTAAGGAAATTCCCCCAAAGCATCATGCAATAAGGGGTCGAGTGAAAGGGAGAAGTCACACTCCCTCCGGCTTTGAAGGTGTGGTGAAATCAAATTTAAAAAGTGGACATTTACTGTCTTTCCCCAGCCTGCTCAAGAGGGTTCCATCTTTGCCAGATCCAAGATGCAAAATCAAGAGAAGGGAGATCAGAAGTTGAGAGTGAAAGACTATGAATATGGTGAGAGAATATGTGAGAGAAATTGGTTGGATTTTTAAAAGAAATTTAGGATAGAGAAGTAATGGATCTTCCATGCCTGTGAGAGATACGGGTGGAGGAAAATAATGCTATCTTTAAAATATTGTTGTGTACTATCTTTCCTCTTTGGATTATGTTACAATGCCATTAAAATACTTTGGGGGAAATTAGTGGACTTGAATCTGTGTTGGATTGTGATTTCGCTTCGAGACGAGGCCACATGGATCTCTGTATTCACAACTGTTAAAAGTGAAGCCAACACGTCAATTCTAAGCAAACAGGCCTTGCGGTGTTGGGAGAAGAGAGAAGAGTGTCTGCACCAATGTCCCTGGAAGAGGGAGTAAATTGGTTCATTCCTGAGGAATGAAGAATGAGTCTTTCCAGGGACAGCTGCTGTAGTATTGATATAAACTCAGACTATGGGGCAAGAACTAGAACCACCCAGACAGGCCTGCTGAACTGCAGATAGGGAGGATGGCGCCAAATGGCCAGAGGTATGAGGTGCAGTCGTCAACAGTATTGATAGTAACAGTATGGGCTCTCTGCCTGAGATATGACACTTTCCTGGACATAGAGGAATAAAGGACATTATTAATATATCGTTGGAGAGTTAACCACAAAGCATTGGCTCTGTTGCCAGATAGATGTTGCATACAAGCCCTCAGCTGTAGTGTCCCAAGCATTAACTATGATGTAACAATCTACAGTGCCAAATCAAACAAAGTTCTGTGATTCTCTGGCATCCTTCTGCTAGCCTTATTTCTCTTTTCCCCTGAGAGTCAAATTTCTAGAAAGCATTTTCTATGGATGTTGATTCTACTTCTTCAACTTACTTGATTATTCTCTTTCCCTCACCACCTACAGCCAACCCCACCAGCGAGTGATGGTGTTTTTGTTACCAGACTCCACATGAAATATGTTCTTTTTGTCTCCACCATAGTTCCCTCTGACTTTGACTACTGCAGAGCCTCAGATTGTTTTTCTGGTGAACAATTTATGTCCACATATAGTGTGATTACAAGGAGAAAAAGAGTAATGGTTGGAGAATGTGAGTGCCAGTCCCCTTGATAGTTATATTTTCCATTGTAAAAATCATGAAAATGTAATTCTAGTTTTATATGTCAGTTACAGGCTTGGTAACATGCAGCTGTCCTCGAGAGGTTTATCCATTCTGAGTGTACTGAGAAAAAAGATTTGTAAGACTGAAAGATTGAAGGTGTCACCCAGGACTCTGGTGATGCCATGAAGACACTAACAATGGTGGACTCTGCTGGCAGCTGGTTAGTCTTACCAGGGCAACACTGTCTCTTCGTTCTCTCTTTTAATTTTTATAGTTACTACTGTGTCTTCACCCTCTTATTTTGCTTTTTTGATCTGGTAATTTTGCATTACAGGTGTTCAAATCACCTGATGGCTTCCCTGTGTTTACTTCAATGAGCTCCTAAAAACCATTTCTTTCTTTACAAAGATAATTGGTTGAATTTTAATAATAATAAGATGTTATTAAACAAGACTCTGTGACATATTTAACAGTTTTGCATTTGCCTATATCTGATTTAGTGATACTGACAATTGACTGAGTTCCAGTGAAAACCACATCTTTATCTAAATTTAATATTCCTTAATATGGTGAAGGAACTAATCACTGGTAATGGCTATTATTTCCATAAAGTCTCAAAGATTTTCAAATCAATATGGAGATGTTCATCAACCATCATTACAATCTCATTATCCTTATGTTACCTTTAATATTTTTTCTTTAGTTTTACTTTATTTGAATTTACCTTTCTTAATACGGCTTCTTCATATAGCATTTTACTAATTTCTTAAAACCACTCTGATTTTATTTAGTTGTTACACTCTGAAAACATATTGGTATTTGCTGTACACAATGATAAAATGCTACCTCTCTTAAATTATGCAACTATATTCTGTAGATTCTTAGAATTCTTTTTAAATGTTTTTTTGTAGTATTATCTAGCAAAATAAAAATTAAAAACTTGATTACTTGCCACAGTTTAGTTTTAGCTATTTCATTTATCCTCAATGTACAACATATGTAGGTAAATATTTCTTTTCTGTGTTTCTTTAGAGTATTCATTTATCAGGAGTTTGGAAAAACTCTTAGTTAAACTGAATTGAATCAAACAGTGTAAAATGAGTTAAACTCATTGGATTTTATATATATGTATATATTCATGTGTATCTTACATGATATGGTATAAAATAGCATTCTAATAGAGCCATGGTACTAAAGAGAACTAGATTAAGGGCAAATTACGGGCAAGTGCAATCGTTAATTTTTGAATTTCTTTCCCTTTGAATACTTTTAAAAAAATAATTAGCTTAATAATGCCAACTATCTAAATTGACTGTAAGGTTCATATTACTTTGCCTATTTACTCATGGAAATCTATGTATAAATGCTGGTCTTCTATCACCTTTTGTATTATTGAAGTAATACTACAATAGTACTTGTGATTTATGCAGCACACTTATCTGTAAGTAGTTAGAACTGTTTTATATTATCTTATTAATTCTTTTAACTTTGCTGTGAATTATGGAATGAAATGAGTGACATTTATCATCATCTTCATGTTATAGTTAAAGAAGCCAATGAGAAAGGTGGCTTAGCTTTCCTCAAATTGAAAATTCAACTGGTTGGAGGACAGAAGGAGGGAATATTGGGCTCCAGATTTCTGAATCTTCAACAAGTGCTAATATATGAACTATAGCTTTATTTGAAAGTCACTAGAGGTTTTTGCAAGTATGCATATATATTACAATACATATATTTTATATCATGTGTGAATATGCATGTATGTATATATATTTCATTCCATTCCAAAAATCATAACAGCAATAATGTTCAGGAAGATTTTTATCATTATTATGAACAATCAAGATTTTATATAAATGTGTGTGTGTGTGTGTATGTGTATCTCTCTCACTTAACATCTTTAAGTTTTTGAAAACTCTGCCCCTCAATGAAAAGCCATTTTTTTGTTGGAACAACAACAAAAAATTCATTCATTTAATGGGGAAAATGACTATTTATTACATATTCGTACAAAATACCCAAACGATTTTTACAGATAGAAAATACATCAATTCAACAATAAAAACAAATAATGACAAACAATTTGGAAGTAAATTCATTCTGTACATATAACATAGTGAAGGTTAATTATGCTTTTTCTTCTTTCTGCAATATTATCATCACTAATATTTCAACTTTGAGGTGCCCATAGTTATGCATTTCAAAATAAAATTGTAGCATAGAGAAATATTTTTAGGTAAAACTAAAAATAAGAATGTGCATGAGAAGGCTTTGAAACATTAAAATAGCACACATACAATAATTAAATTAACCATAAAATACACTAACAACATTATTTGAGTTCATGCAAAGATAATACATCACTAAAATTTCTTTCCTTTTAACTAAAAATTGCTGTTTCAGGTAAATTGGTGAATGTGTCTTTGCCTGACCTCAGAATGTCAAATTATCATTTTTTATAACATGTGTAGTCCATGTGTATGTGTGTGAAAAGTCATAACCCCCAAAATTAGTAGTTTGAAAAGTGGTATAACTTCTCAAGAGCCATTATATTGAAAAGTTATCACTTGTATGGTCACTTGGTGAGGTTAAGTCATACCTAGACCAGTAGAGAATATTATTCTAACGAACTCAGAAATCAAATTCTTTTTAATTTATTAAAATGGAATTCTAGGAGAAGGAAAAATAGCATTGGGCGGCATGAATTCTGGCTGTATTTGTTAGAAGTGGAGAGGACTTAAGACGCAAAATGTCCAGTATGTAAGTAGAAAGTAATTCTGCCAGAATGGTCCTAGTTGGAAAGACACACCATTTAACACAGTTTGATGATGAGTGTCCCTTTATGGTGCTAAGTTATTGAAACTCATCGTTTTAGGCTGGAAATAATCAGCTTTGACTGGCCCACAGTTTCCAGAGTTGGAAACTGATATTCTCAATAAATAGATATTTTCTCTAAATTTATGGAAGAGAATATGGTCCAGGGCACACATCCAATCATTTTTTCAACGTAAGCAGTGACTCTCTATAAGAAAGGGCTTCCAGTTTTCTTTAGCAGGGAAGGTCAGGCAGTGATGCAAAGGATTTAATAGAAGTTATTCAATAATAATCTGAAGATCTCATGCAGCTGACCCAAAGAAGCCGTCATCCAAACAAGTGTTTAGCACAAAGAAGGATGCAGATTAAACATCAATTTTTAACTACAGTATTATACTCTGCTAGAAGGGTGTGCTCAAGTCTATGAAAAAGTCATTTACTTAACTGCCCAGAAACTGTTGGTTAGAGTATTTGTCAGTTATAATCAACAGCTAGAAAGCTTTGCAGGGGCATAGCTATTCATATTAATTCACAGTACTCCCAGATTTTTTTATTTCTGAGTTTCATCTACTGGATAATCACGGGCCTAAGCTAGATACATTAAATTTTATTTTATTTAAATAGAAGCCAACAAACTTTCTCCCATATTGCCATGCAGTTTGATCCATTTGAAGATATATAACATTTTTCTCTTCCAAATATGTTATTGGCTTCTTGTGTTTTAGCCTAAAAGAAACCTTTTATTTTTTAAAAAAAATACAAAGTTTCTACTACATAGAAAGTGCTTCTCAATTAATAGTAAACTTATTTATTTAATTGTATTAGAGCTTTTATGTTTAATTATGTTAAATACAATAAATTTTGGCATTATAATAAATGTTAACATTTACTATATTATTATTGTTCAAATAATAAGGAGATTCATTTCTTAATATATTACTGAGTAGCAGCTTTGAACACGGTTTCAGAGTTAGGTTGACTGACCTTCTAGCCTACATCCACCTCCTAACTGGATAGATCGTGGGCATGTTCCTTAACCATCCCATGCTTCAGATTTCTCATCTATGAAAAGGAAATTATAATAATAACTATAGTCATGTGTTGCATAACATTTTGGTCAATGACAGACCATATATATGACAGTGATCCTGTAAGATTATAATGTTGTATTTTTACTCTACCTCTTTTATGTTCAGATATACGAATACTTGACATTGTGTTATATGGTTGCCTACAGTATTCAGTACAGTAACATGCTGTACAGGTGTGCAGCCTAGGAGTAATAGCTATGCCGTACAGCCTAGGTATGTACCATCTAGCTTTGTGTAAGCACACTCCATGATGTTCAAAAGACAAAACTGCCTAACAATGCATTTCTCAGAATGTATCCCTGTTGTTAAGTGACCTATGCCTGCATATAATAAAGTTGTGTGAGAATGAAATGAGCCAATCTATGTAAACATATGATCAAAGTTCTTGGCGTACAGGAAGAGTTCGGTAGATTTTAACTATTACTTTTGTAGCATGGATAAATCCCATTCTACAATTTAACTGTGAAAGAAATACTGTCTTATCAAATTTTCTTAGATCAATTTTATTTTAGATTCTGCACTCTATTTCATTGAAAAGTAGGAAATTTTACTTCTTTCAATTGTCAGGTTTCTCTCCATCTCTGAGTTGTGCCATGATGCCGAGATTCCAGGATTTTAGGTAGTACCAAACATGACGTAGGCATGACTGGTTACCCATCATCTGTCCACACCCGTTACCAAAGAAGCACCCCTCATGTCCCTTCATCGCCACTGCTGTGTTGTGACCTGTTCCAGGCAGAAGAATCTTTGGCAAGTCCGGGACCCGCAGGCTTACTTCCCTTTCTGCTAAGCCCTGGAGTAAATGCTTATCCCACGCTCCTGACACATCCTCTACGCTGTGACAGCCACAGGTCTCTCCCTCATCTTACTTAGTCTTGGAAACTTCTTAAAACAAACACAGAAACAAACACACAAAAAATAAACCTGTTAACATCTTGAATGAAGAAATGAGAAAAATAATTTCGAGGAAAAAGCATAGATTCGATATATCTAGGAAGTCTTTCAACATTATTTAAAAATATACTTGAACTATATTACTTTAAAGGAACTGTACCCTGTGACCTTGCCCCCACCTACCCAGCACTACTATTCTCTCTTTAAAGTTAGCGACTAAGTGATTTATTTTTCACGTGGCATAATAAAAGATGTTGAAAAGTCATCCATGAGTGAATATTATGTGACTCCTTTGTTGTCCACCTTGCTACCACCCTACTTTTTGCCCCCCACTCTACCCACCTCGTATTGAAGAGGAATCGGGTGGAATGGCTATTTTTACAAATAAACATTAAATCCAGTACTTTCTCATCTCCTTCCTCTCTCCTGGCAGAGCCCCAGTGGGGCCAATGTGGCCTCACATCATATGCAGAAAATAGGATAGAATGAAGAAAAATACTGATTATACTACACAAACAGATGCATTTAAATAAGTGCATTTAAATAAGGACACTAATTTGAGTATTAAATGATATTGGAATACATTGATGATTTATGTCTGTTAAAATCAAGTTCCAGAGTATAGCTCACATTTTTCGAATTTGCAAAAAAAAATTTCAGTACAGGGTTATAATACTTTAGCTCTCAAAAAGAGCATACCTTTTGATTCTGCCACGGGAAGAAGAGGTATCAAAGTCCCCAGAGAAAGAACTCAAATGTGATTGTACACCTAAAGTTAAGAAAGGATAAAATTCCTTATTAAAGTATCATTCTTATTATTTGAAGAATTTTGCCTTTGAGGTGACTAACTATATTAATAATAAAAGAGTTTGTTTATATTTTATGGGGGCTCACCATTTACAAATTTCTTTTTTTCTTCTATCATTTGGTCTTTATAACAACTCTATGCAATAGGCAGAGAAGGTATTAAAATTATCAGTTTCCAGATGAAGAAATTCAGGCTCAAGAAGCTTGATCATAGAAGATCTGCCCAAGGTTGTATATAGAGATTATAAGTTCTGGCCTTTTTATCAAACCCAATATCCTTTTCATTTATAACCTGAAGACAGGTTATAAATCTGGGGTGGCAAATAGCATCCACTTTGCATGCCAACCCTAATAAATTTGGAAAGTATGCTTGAGATGAGTCCTGAAGGGCACCCAGGACATAGCCAGGTGAGCAGAGGGCATTGCAGGTGGAGATAACCACATGTGCACAAGCCCAGTGATATAAGGCTACATATGACATTTAAAAGATCTTCAAATATTTCTCTTTAAACTAAAAATACTTCTTTATTTTATGATTGTTTGCTTTGCCTTCTGACTCTATAATGGAAAATCCTCCTCTGATTATGCCAAGCTTCTTTGAGCCTCACCATAGCTCACTACAGCTGGGTCTCCACAGTCATGTCAGGCCTCTGGATCATTTATTCAGAGTTACTGCCAGGTTACCTGATGGCAGTTACCCAGTGATGTGTCTTTCTAGAAGTTTGTTCTGGATAATTAGAGAAAGACTTCATCATGCCCAGTGACTGACTATGAAATATCTTCTGATTTTATATCAAAATTATGAAGAGGATGAATAATCCTTCTTGATAATGAGGTTTAAAATGTTACTATTTAATTAAAAGATTTTGGAAATTTTCCCATGTTTTCATTTGGTAATTTATGACAGTTGTGTGAAAATTAACATAAGAATAGTAACTATTATTATTATCCTAGCCAATATTATTTTGCCTTTGCTATGTTTCATGAGCCATCTTAAGCACTTCACATGAATTATCTGTATTATTGGTAATCCTTACAATAACATACTTATCTCCATTTTATAGGTGAGATAAATGAAGTATAGAGATGTGAAGTAACTTGACAGAATCACAGAATCATTAAGTGATTGGACTGGTTTGCAAACTCACATTTTTTGTTCCCAGATACTAGTGCTGTTAACCATCACCTTTTGTATCACAGCTGTTTAACTTTGAGGGTAAAATGAGGAAAACAGAGAGGAAAAAGAAAATCACCTTAATAAATATAGAAAGTTAAAAAAATAGAAGGTCTTTGTCCAATATATGTCACACTTATGAGCACATGTAAACAATTTGATTTAGTTGCATTATATTCAGACTGGTTTTTTTTTCATTATTTCTTCTGGCAACTTTGTTTCTAATGATCCCACTTTATATTCTGACCCAAGAGTTTTTAAGGAATTCTTTTCCCAAGTCAGTTCTTTAGGCCTATTTGTCACAGGAAACTTTGGAGAGAACTTTCACTAAAAAAAAAAAAAACCTCTCCCCCACCCGACAACCTGGCTTGATTGCTGTAAAAAAGACTGGACTGCAGAAGGTTATGTACTCAGACTCCCTGTGGCTTTTTCTAAGGCTTGGTGTTGTTTTCCCACCAATAGCTGTTGACCTGATTTCCAGAATATTGCATGACAAAAGATTGCTGTATGGCAAATTTTTCGGCCAGCATCCAACCTTGTTCCTGCCATGAAGATCTTCCACTGCATGCAGAGTTAGCCTGATTTAGGAAGATGCCTCCAAGGGCTATAGTGATTCAGAATCGCTAACACACCTACTTCTGTCAAGATAGAAAGCAGAATTTCCAATGGATGATTACCAGATGGTTATCTGAGAGATTTTGGCTATGTTCTAATCTTGATGAGCAGAAAGTTACTGAAGAAAATAGAAACTGTTTGTCATAAAATTTGGTATTTCTTGTCCTGAAATAAACATACGGTTTGCTTTGGAGTATTAGATATGATGTAAGTGAAGTGCTTGACAGAGTACCTATCACAAAGTATGTGATAAAAAATTCACTCCATTACCTTTCAATATTCCCTTAATAAAATCATGTGAACCATTAAATACTTTCCTCTTGGAAATCTTGCTCACTGTCCTACATATTGTGACTATTAAAAGTATGATTGTTTTTGATTGGTCCATTGACATAACTGTAAAAATAAATTAAAAACTTTACTGTTTAACTCCTCTCTTTGGGCCTATGGAAATGGCCCAGTCCTGAATTCTATCAATTTCAACATTATCATGCAATTTTCATAAGCTATACTTTGGAATCAAAATTAAGTTCTTCCTGAAAATAGGTTATTTTAAGATAGATGGATATCATATGTAGAAATGTTAACTTCCTCTTGACCTGAGAATTCCTTTGTCTCTTAATTTTAAGAGTAAAGTCATGAACACTAAGAAAGGCACTGATAAAGGGAAGAAAAATGCGTTCTTTCAGAATTGCTACTTTTTGGTCTAGGGCTTATCCAACAAGCCATTTTCTAAGTGTTTATTAAATCAAGCAAAACAGTGTTTTTCACATGTCTTAGTGCTTCTAGAATCAAATCAATTCAAAATAGGTGAGGAAGGGAAGTGTATAAATCACAATTTACATTGAGAAATTGATTCCTTTTCCCAAATGAAACCATGCTGCCTGTCAGAGTGCAGGAACATCAAAGCAACTATGGACAATGAAAATGAAAACAAGGGTTTTGAAATGGAAATTGAACTGTTAATACTTTGCTTATGGTATATAAGATGTTACTTTGGGGTAAAGATAAAACCACCCTTTACAAATTAATAAAGGGGTACAAGGCAAGAACTGTGGTAAGGGCCCAAAACTTTGCAAAGGCACAGGAACAACTAAAAATAATGATAACAACCAGCCACTGTCCCCTTTTTTGCTTTCCTATAATTGCTACTCAGGAGTCCCATAGCTGATGGTGATAAAGATCCTTAACTTTCCGCATAAATAACATCACCCTTGGGAAACTAGGACCAATTTTTGAGATACCTTCCAGGCCCTCCATTCCAGTGGGATGGCTGACACACCCAGACCAGTGGCTGTACCAAGGAACTGACTCAACTGGTATTGCAACCCCCACCCAAGAACTGACTCAGCAAAGAAAACAATTTCTACACCTCTATGGTTCTACTCCAAACCCAGCCAATCGGCAGACCCAATTGCCTAGCCTTTTGCCTGCTGAACTGTCTTTAAAAACCCTTTCTCCCAAATTTTTGGGGAGATGGATTTGAGAAATTCCTCCTATCTCCTCACATGGCGCCTTCAATATTAAATTCTTTCTCTGCTGTAAACCCTGCTGTCTTAGTGTATTGGCCACTTCTTGAGCAGCAGGCGATGAACTTGGTTGGGTGGTAACAAAAAGAGTCTTCCTTTTTCATTTTTCATATCAGAATAAATTAGTAATTTTTAAAATGGTCATTGCTCTTTAGAGTAACAAGATTTATATTTTCTTATTATGTAATCTTTCAAAGATTTTTGAGACTGTTAAAGGAAAATCAAGACATTTTTTATTAGTACTGGTTTCTGTTTTGTTGTTTGGTTTGGATATTTTACAATAAAAATGCCTTAACTAATCCTATGAGGTTATATACTCACTGGTTTTAGCCAAGCCCAAGGCCTCAATATAGTTTGTAGCCCTGAATAGTCAAATGTGGTCTTTTCAGGCCTATTCTTTTTTGATTTGACCCAGTAATGTGTGATTTATAGATAAGTTATATGATCTGGATTCCAAATCTTATATCCAGTCATCTTTATTGTTCTTAAACTGAGGCTTAAGCATGCGAGTTCAAGACTTTTTTCCCTTTATTCCCCTATCTTATGAAATCTCAACTGGTAAAAACAATTCAAATATTTATGTTAAAAAAATTAGTTGTTCTGTTTTCTTTGGGTGAAATGGGGTACTTCATGAGGTGTGACAGCAAAGCTAAAAGTAAATAGCCATGCTGTAAAGTGTATATCATGAATTTGTGCACATTTGCCTGTCAATCTGCATTAGCAAATAAAAAATCTAGTCTTTATTTGAGTGGCTGTTAGTGAAGAAAATTCTCATGTAATATACAAACTTCCTATACTCTTTTTAAGTTGGTGTGTCTAGGTGTGAGTATAAAGTATATGGCAGGAAAAATTTTCAAGAGCTAAGTCGGCATTTGAAAATATATTATACGAAGCCTACAGGAATTATGGGACACCATCAAGAAACCAAACCTTTGCATAATAGGAGTTTCAGAAGGACAAGAAAGGGAAAAAGGGCCAGAAAGTATGTCTAAAGAAGTTATGGCTGAAAACTTCCCTAACTTGGGGATAGATGCCAACACCCAGGTATACAAACCACAAAGATCTCCAATAAAATTCAACCCAGAGAGGAATACACCAAGGCACACAATAATCAAACTATCAAAAATCAAAGACAAAGAACAAATCTGACAGTAAGAAAAGATAAGAAATACATCACATACAAAGGTGTACCAACACAACTATCAGTGAATTTCTTAGCAGAAACCCTGTAGACCAGGAAAGATTTGGATGATATATTCAAAGTGTTGAAGGAAAAACATTGCCAATCAAGAAGACTTAATACACTGAAACTATCCTTCAGAAATGAGGGAAAAATAAAAACTTTCCCAGACAAAAAAAGCTAAGGGAATTCATCACCACTAGACCTGCCTTACAGGTATTGCTAAAGGGGGTTGTTCGAACTACTCTGGTTAGAAAGCTACTAGTTAATAACACAAAACATACAAAAGAATAAACCTCAATGGTATAAATAAAACAGAGCCATATTCAGAACACTCTAAAGGTTTAATGATGATATGTAAGGCAATTTTATCCTCAGTATGAGGGTTAAAAGATAAAAGTATTAATAATAATTATAGATAAAATAGATTATCAGGGGATACACATGATAAAATGAATGATATTCTGACATCAAAAACATAGAATATTGGAGGATGAATAAAAATGTAGAGTTGTATGCAAGTTAAATTGTTACTTTATACTTATAGCAGTTTGGGATAGGCTACTGTAAATGTAAGGTAGTCTATGTAATCACAAAGCAAAAATCTTTAGCAGAAGCGCAAAAGAAAAACTGAAGGAATTCAAAGCTTATGACTACAGAAAACCAGCAAACCACAAAGGATGACAGCAAAAAAGGAGAAAGATACAAAGTACCTACAAAACAACCAGAAAACAACTTACAAAATGTCAGTAGTAAGTCCTTCCTTATCAATAATTACCTTGAATGTAAATGGATTAAATCCCCTAATCAAAAGGCATAGAGTGACTGAATGAATAAAAAACAAGGATCAACTATATGCTGCCCATAAGAGACTAGCCCCACCTTTAAAGACACATAGATGGAAAGTAAAGGAATGTAAAAGCTATTCCATACAAATGAAAACCAAAAAAAGTAGGAGGATCTGTAATTATATTAGATAAAATAGACTTTAAGTAAAAACTGTAAAAAGAAACAAAGAAGGACATTTTATAATGATTAAGGGGTCAATTCATCAAGAGGATATAACAATAGCAAATATACATTCGGCCAACATCAGAACACCTAAATATGTAAAACAAATATTAAAGGCTCTGAGCAGAGAGAGACTGCAGTGCAGTAGGGGACTTCAATATCTCACTCAGCAATGGACAGATCACCCAAACAGAAAATTAATAAGGAAATATTGGACTCGAACAACACTCTAGACCAAATGCATCTAACAGACACATATAGTACATTCCATCCAGCAGCAACAGAATATACATTCCTCTCAAGCACACATGGATCATTCTCCAGGATAGATCACATGTTAGGGCACAAAATAAGCCTCAGCAATCTTTAAAAAGATTGAAATTACATCAAGTATCTTTTCCAACCACCATGGCATAAAACTAGAAATCAACAGTAGAGGAATTTTGGAAAATTTAGAAATAATATGGAACTTAAACAACATGCTCCTGAACAACTAATGGGTCAATAAGAAAATTAGAATCGAAATTAAAAAAAAAAATCTCAAGACAAACAAAGATGGAAACATAACATATCCAAACTTATGGGATGCGTCGAAAGCACTTCTAAGAAGAAAGTTTGTAGTAATAAACCTCTACATTGAAAAAGAATAAAGATCTCAAATAAACAACCTCACATTATACCCCAAGGAACTAAAAAGAGAAGAACAAACTAACCCCGAAGTTAGCAGATGGAAGAAAATAATAAAGGTCAGAGCAGAAACAAATGAATCACAGACTAGAAACACAATACAATGAAAAAAAATTAAAAATTTGTTTTTTGAAAAGATAAACAAAATCAACAAACATTTAGCTAGATCGATTGAGAAAAGACTCAAGTAAATAAGGACAGAAATGAAAGAGGAGACATTACAACTGATACCACAGGTATGCAAATGATCATAAGAAACTACTATGAACAAATATACACTAACAAATTGGGTAACCTAGAAGAAATGAATAAATTCGTAGACAAATACGATTTGGCAAGACTGAATCATGAAGAAACAGAAAATCTGAGCAGAACAATAATGAGTAAGGAGGTTAAATTAGTGATCGAAAATCTCCCTCTAAAGAAAAGTCCAGAACTCGATGACTTCCCAGCTGAATTCTACCAAACATTTAAAGAAGCACTCACACCAATCCTTCCCAAACTCCACTGAAAAATCAAAAAGGAAGAAATTCTTCCAAACTCTTTTTACAAGGCCAGCATGCCCTGATATTCAAACCAGACAAGGACATTACAAGAGAAGAAAATTACGGGCCAATATTTTTCATGAACGTAGATGCAAAAATCCTCAACAAAATACTAGCAAACCAAAATCAACAATACATTAAAAGGATCATCCACCATGATCAAGTAGGATTTCTCCCTGAGATGAAAGGATGGTTCAAAATATGCAAATCAATAAATATGAGCTTAACATATTGAAGGACAAAAACTATACGATAATCTCATTCAATGCAGAAAAAGCATTCGGCAAAATTCAACATCCTTTCATGATAAAAGCTCTCACCAAATTAGGTATAGAAGAAAAGTACCTCAACACAATAAAGGCTATGTATAAGAAGCCCACAGCTAACATTACACTCAACAGTGAAAATTTGAAAGCCTTCTTCTAAGATTTGCAAAATGACAAGGATGCCTGCTCTCACCATTTCTTTTCAACATCATATTGGAAGTCCTTGCCAGAATGAGTAGGCAACAGAAAGAAATAAAGGCATCTAGAGAGGAAAGGAAGAAGTGAAATTGTCACTGTTTGCTGATGACATAATCTTATACATAAAAAGCCCTACAGAATCTACCTAAAAATAGTTAGAACTAATAAACACATACAGTAAAATTGCAGGTTACAAAATCAACAGGCAAAAAATCAATATCATTTCTATACACTAACAACAAGCTTTTATGAATATAAAAGAAATTAAGAGAAAAATAACATTTACGATAGCTATAAAAAATTATACTACTTAGGAATAAATCCAACCAAAAAGGTGGAAGACTTGTACACTGGAAACTACAAAACATTGAGGAAGGAAATTGAAGAAGACACAAATAAATAGATATCTCATGTACATGAATTAGAAGAATTAATATTGCTAAAATGCCCATACAAGCCCAAAATCTACAGACTCAGTGCAATCCCTATCAAAATACTAACATCATCCAATGGCATAGAAATAGAAAAAACAATACTAAAATTCATATGAAATAACAAAATCTTTTAATGGCCAATGCATTCATAAACAAAAAGAAAAAAGCTGGAGGTATCAACTACCTGATTTCAAACTATACTATGAATCAGTAGTAATTAAAATAGTTGGAAAAAAGAATAGACACTTTGACCAATGAAACAAAATAGAGAGCTGAGAAATCAGCCCACACATATATGGTCAACTGATTTTTGACAAACGTGCCAAGAATAAACAATGGGAAAAGGACAGTCTCTTCAATAAATAGTGTTGGGAAAAGTGGATTTCCACATACAGAATAATGAAATTGGATCCTTATCTCATACCGTATGTAAAAATCAATCCAAAATGAATTAGAGCCATAAACATAATATCGGAAACTCTAAGACTACTAGAAAGAAATAGGAGAAAAACTATACAGTATTGGTCAGGGCAATTATTTTTTGAATTTGACTACAAAGTGCAGGTAACAAAAGCAAAAATAGACAAATGGGATTACATCAAACCAAAATTTTCCACACAGCAAAGGAAACAATTGATAGTGTTCAGAAACAACCCACAAACTGAAAGAAAATATTTGCTAACCACACATTTGATAAGGAGTAAACAACCAAAATATATAGGGAGTGCAAACAACCCAATGGCAAGAAAACTGAAAACCCAATTAAAAAATGGAAAAAGGACCCAAATAGACATTTCTCAAAAGAAGATATATAAATGGCCAATAGGGTATATGAAAAAAATGTTTAACACACTAATCATTAGGGAAATACAAATTAAAATTACAATGAGATATCATCTCACATCTGCCAGAATGCCTTTTATTAAAAAGATGAAAGGTAAGTGTTGGTGAGGATGTGGGGAAAAGCGAACTCTTACACTGTTGGTGGAAATGTAAATTAGTACAGCCATTATAGAAAACAGTATGTCAGTTCCTCAAAAAAATAAAAATAAAATTACTATATCATCCAGCAATTCCACTTATAGGTATTTACCAAAAAGATTTAAAATCAATCTGTCAAAAGATATCTGCACCCTCTTGTTCACTGCAGCACTATTCACAATAGCCAAGCTATGGAACGAACCTAACTGTTCCATCAACAGATGAATTGATAAAGAAAATGTGACATATATACACAATGGAATATTGTTCAGCCTTAAAAATGAATAAAATTCTGTCTGTTGTAAGAACAAGGATGGAACTACAGAATGTTACACTATGTGCAATAAGTCAGGTACAGAAAGACAAATACAACATGTTTTCACTTCTGTATGGAATCTAAAACAATCGAGCTCATAAAAGCCAAGAGTAGAATCATGGTTATGGAGGCAGTGGGGTGGGAGGAATGAGAAGATGATGGTCAAAGTATACAAAATCTCAATTAGACAGGAAGAATATGGTTTTTTTTCCTTCTTTGAGTTCTGTTGCACAATGTGGTGCATATGGTTAATAATAGAATATTGTACATTTTAAAGTTGCCAACAGAGTAAATTTCAAATGTTTTCACTACAATGTTAAGTATTTGATGTGATGGATATGTTAACTAGCTTGATTTAATTGTTTCACATTGTATTCATGAATTATAACATCACTTTGTATCCCATAAATTGATGTAATTAAGAATCATCAATTTACAATAAAGAGACACAAACACACATTCATCAAACATTGAATAAAAAGGAAATATATCACTAAAGTAATATTTTCTCATAATAATCCTGGTAGGTATGTTCTATCTTTTTTTTTTTTTTTAGTGTGCTCATTGTAAGTACATCGATTTGTCAAGAACATCATGTCTGGTTCTGCATAGCGTTCTGAATATCTTCTATTTCTCTCTCAAATATACTCTCCACACTGCTCTGTGTTCCATGAGACTAACTGTATGGCCTGTACCAATGGGATCCCCTTACCCTCTGGCTTTCTGGTTGTTTAACAAATGAGGATAACCAGCAAGAAACTGGAGGAAAAGAGTAAGTCCCTCTGACTTCCTCGCTGTGACTTTGCTGAGAGCTGGCTGCATCCCCTGACCTCAGGTAGCAGCTCCTGCCAGACAGCCCTCCCTTCACAGCGCTCCCTCTCCACTTCCGTTGTTGTAGCCTTTCTTCTTCACTTGAGGTCATGTATGGTAAGAGCATCCACTGTTACTAAGCTAAGGGTGTTACAGTATCTTTTTTGCCTTCCCTACATTCTATTTAAACCTCCGTAAATGGTCTCTTTATTAAACTATCCATAAATTACATAATTTGAGTGTACCAAATATTTCCTGTCAGAATCTGGGCTGATACACATATTCATTCGGGAAGGCAATAAAATAAACTTATCCCTCCCCTAATTGTAAATGGTCCTAGGTTTAGTCCAGTGAGAAAAGACAATCACACGAGTCAAGAAAAGCAAATTTATTACTCACAGATGGGCAGCAAGGATAAACAGAAGCCTAGGAGCTATGGCAAGCCGGTCCCCCACGTTCAGGAAAGCAGCCCTGGGATTATGGAGCCTTGTCTGGACATGCCCCACATTGCATTGTAGCTGAGAAACCCCAAAAGTGCCATGATCTGAGTTTTATACCCTGAGTACTACTTGCATCCCTGAGTGCAAGCATTGCTGCACATACTGCTCTGGGAGAAATGAAGATTCAGCCAGGGTTTTCTTGACATTTCCTCCTTGTCTAAAGACCTTACATTCTCAGTACATTTTGCCTGAGAATTGCAAGCCAGAAGGGGGAAGATCTGGGTTGGCTAAGGCCATGTGAGGACATGTCCTTCTGCACTAATCTATCTCCAGGGACCAGGCAGTTCTTTGATGAACCGGGAAATTAATAAGCATCCATGTTAGGATTCTCTCCCTCATTCCTTCATTTAAATGACCACTCCTCTCTTCAGCATTGATGGTATCTCCTAGAAGTCCTAGTTGCATGAATATTGGTTCGCTTTAGTCCTTTAGTAGTGAATTCATGCCCAGCTTAAATGTATCCTTTTCTATAAAGCCTCATTCATAGTTCTCCCTCCTGTTGCTCCGAGTTAGAACTAGGTTATTCCTCTTGGTATTATCTTAGCTCTTTGCTTAAAACACCACCTGGAAGCATTCTCATTCATTAGCGTGTTAGAGTTCTGCCTTTATATGTAGGTTTCTGGAAACCAAAGACATTTAACAAAGATTTATTGAAAATCAGACAAGCGGCTGTGCTAGATGCATCAGGAAGAGGATATGAAAAAAAATACACAGTAATAATTTGTATATTCACAGTTTCTACCAACTTGCTCTAGAAAGAAGACTTCCCAGTACCCATCACTTAGGTTCTTTGATAGTAATTTTCTGGAAACACAAATGTAAAACTTTACTATGTCGCTCCTGTGGCCACCACCCCCTACCCAGCAAACAAAACTCATAAACAACCTCTGATGACTCCCACTGTTTTCAAAATGAAATTTAAATTCCTGAATCTCATATGGAAATACTCAAAGAAAGGGACTCCAGCCAATCCAGATTTAGTTTTCATTCCACCGTGTGACTACTCCCAACGCTATAACTTGTTGAATTGCTCATCATTCCATTTCATGCCCTGTGCCTCTGAGTTTGCACATTTTTCTTTTATTTACCTTGCCTGTTACCATCATTCTCATCTGTTAAAGTAGGGGCATTCCCATCAAGAACCGGATCAAATGCCAACATTCCCTCCAAATCTTTCCAACCCATTACTGGAGTTTGCCTTTTACCAGCATCGATGTTATACCTGTAAATCTTTCCCATTGAATTCTAATATCTTAGGTGAAGGGATCAAACTTATTCACATTTGTAGTCTTATAGTATCTAGGAGAGGGTCTCTTTTGCACATGTATTTTGAACTCAGTAAATATTTCTTAAGTGAAATGACTTACTAATGCTGTGATTAAACTTAGTGTGACCTTTCTCCAGATGGAGAAAGTAAGTTAGCTGTGTAGCATGAGGGGTAATACAAAGTTAGGTAAATTTGCAAGTTTTAACCTTATTAGTCTTTATTTTAAATTAAAAACTGCATTTTTGTAGTTTCTGCCTCTGACAGAAGACTATGTTTGGCTGCCATTTCCTCTCTTGCCAAGTAGAATTACTCTAAAGACAAGTTATACAAGGTCATCTTTTTTGCTCCTTTTGAATTTGCCTTTCACTCTTAAAAAACAAAGCTTTCAAAAATTATTGGCCTGCTTTTTAAAATAATTATGTATTTAAGCAAAATATGAAAAAATACATACTAATATAGGAAGCAAATATCCATAATTCATAAAATAAAGGATCAGCTTTGATCCAATTTTTAAATTTTAAAAATATTAAAGGGGATTTTTTTTTTAAACATCTAAGGGTGTTCTTTTTTTTCAAAAATAAATCTCCAAAGGTACCTATGGATTTATTGAAATATTTATGATGAAACGAAATCCTGAAGCTTTATGTTGGTGGCATCAGAAAGAGGTTGAGTGATAGGCATGATCTGATTCTTAGGGTGAATTATTAAAAATATATTCTTCTTTACAGATCAAGAATTGAAAGATCAAGCAGCACAGTTCAAAAGTTGAAAGAGATGAGATAAAAGATGAGTTGTGCAGAAGAACCCAAGTAAGAGATGAAACAACTGGTGAGTTGGTCACTAAATTTCATTGCGTGATGTTTGAGTGAGAGAGAGCTTACCTTTTGAAAAAGAAACTATTCCTATATGTTGTTAGTGGCAAATATTAACCTTATAAGTGTCCTATATAAATAAAATAGATATTACTTCTAATATCTACCATTTTTGAGCCTGTATTAAAGGCCACATTTATTATTTCATCTAATCCGCGTAAGATCTCCATGAGAGAGACACTATCGCCATGATTTTACAAAAGAGAAAATAGAGAAAGGAAGATTTCATAATTTGCCTAAAGTCAAATAGAGAGTAAGTGGCCAAGAAAGGATTTGATTGTAGATATAGCTGACTTCAAAGTCTTAATTATATATTGGCTCCCTTATTTCAGATACATACAAATAAAAATTAAAACATTGTCTAGAGTACTCTGTGAAACATTTAATGTACCTCCCAGGTTTTGTGCCCACATATCACATTTCCTACAATTGTGATATTCTGTAATTATTTACTAGCCCATTCCATAGATATTATTGGGTAGCTATCACAGTCTATGTGTACTCTAGCAACTGGAGGTACAACACTGAACAAATTCTAGTCTTCATCTCAAGCAGCTCATGCTCTCGGGAAGGACACAAGCAAGTTAATTTGTGGTGTGACATTGCAGATAAATGACAGTATAAAGATAAGTACAGAAAACCCAAGGTGGCCACATAGCTCAGACCGGTCCATGAGTGTGTGTGTTCAGAGAGGGCATCTTAGGTAAAGCTTTATGAGGGAATGACACCCAAGTTGAGATCTGAGGGATACGGGTTGAAAGTTAGCTAGGCAGTGGGAAAGGGATCTGAGCAGAAGAAGAAAAGTCACAGAGGCGCAGAGCTGAGAAAGACTGAGTATTCAGATAACAAGACTTCAGAGTGGCCTGGGCAGAAGATGGAAGGTCACTCAGTTCATATTCACACCATTGAAACCAAGTGTAGAAGATGCTGTCTTGCAAACCAAAAGAGAGCTACCAGGTGTTTCATTCCTTTCTTAGTTAGTGATGAGAGATGCAATATATCCCAGACTGCTCCAGACCACTGGACTCTGAAAATTTTCACAGGGCCTCTTATTTACATGGAGTTTATTTCCCAGGATCTGTAGTGTGTAAGTCTTACCAAGGCCTCCAATGCACTTACTAATTCTCGCTTAGCTCATCCAGTTAATTGATGTCATTGATAAAGTGAACCAATGTGATATTCTATGAAAAGTTGAGACAGATCCCTACAAACTATGTTATCACAGAAAGAGGGAAAGTAACATAAGCCCAGAGTTAGATGCTCAATGTGTATTGTTATGATTTGGGGGCTAAATGAATGCAAACCAGCCAAGGCTATTCTAATTAGCTAAGGCTTTTCTAATATGCTCTAGCAAAGATACTGTACAGCAGCTGCAGTTGGGCTACTACCTGATTGAATTTGTGGTAATCCATTGTCATTCTCCAGGATCCATCTGGTTTTTGTAAAATTACTGTGATGAATTAAATGGAATATGACAGGGACTACTGTCTCTGAATCCTTTAGGTTTTAAGGGCCCCACTAACGTCTGACCTTCTTCTCCACTATGCAATCTTGTTTTTAACTTCTATTTTGGCTTGGGTGGGGGTACGGGTAGTTTTAGAGGCTTCCCCTTGTCCTCCCTACTGTGATATATTTTATCCCACAGGCCAAAGAATACATTTAAGTGTTCTGCCTGCTACTAAGTGTATCTATTTTACTTACAGCTTAAGTATTTGGAAATTGACCATTAGGTTTGTCTGTGGAAAAAGTGGACCTATGGTTAGCTGGACCTGGGACAAAGATCCAAGCATTGCCTGGCTCCCATATGTCTGCATTCTAGCAAAGGGAATATTTTGGGTCACCGGGGATCATTGTCTACCAGAACCTAATGTCTAACAGTCTCTAAATATCTGTATCCCCATTTCCACAGCATATGGTTACTTGAGTAAATGATCATAGTAGCCTTGGGGAAGTTATGATGAATTGTCACTATAAACATGGGCAAGATATTGCAGGGTACTTCTTCCTGGGGGAACCAGCTTGTCCTCCAATTAACGGTTGCTAGATCTAAAAAATGACAAATCCGGAAACTAGGCAAGGGATTCTTTTATTTTGTCAGCTTCCCTCAGCATCCTGATCATACAATCTTGACTTCTTTTAAGTATTTAGATAGAGAATACTCTTGGTGGTTGCTCATCTTCATTGCCCTTGCATATGCCGTGTTCTATAAACCATCTTCACAGCTCTTTATAAATCAGCACTGTGCCCCACCCATTGCCATGCCAACCTACTGCCCATTAAGATAATCGTACCCATCTTGCTCTGATAGTTAAGCACTCCCACCTGGCCTCTGTTATTATTGTTTTATTATTACATTATCTATAATCTACATTATTATCATGAAGCCCCTTTCTGTAATAGCATCTCCTGTGGTTAGTTCTGGTCTAGAGAGGACAGCTGTCAGTGAGATTCCTGGAATATTCCTTATTGATTTGCTAAATGGGATGTCCTCTGGGACCCTCTGAAGAATATAGTTGGTGGGTGGTATTTCTATTCCTAAGTGTGTAACTCACTCTTATAATACTCACTTTTCTGAGCCTTTTGAGCACTACTTCCACTATTTTTCATGCTAATTCCTGCATTTCTACTTCACTTTGTATTAATCGTCACTTGGTCCCAATTTCCAAGAGCCATTTTATCAGGGTTTTGGTACCACCTTTCAGCGTCCTTACCAAGGTGTTAAATGCAATATCAAGGGGGAGTACTCCCATATTGATGAACTCTTTCTTGTTCAACATTATGTTCTACTACCTCTTCCCTGGACACCATACCTACTTCCCTGGCTTCTGCACATACATTTTGCATAAGTTCTACAGTTTCTTTGGGATAGAGTCTCTTTCCTCCCTCAGTAGCTGCTGCACATCCTCAGCTAAATTATACGGTACTTTGAACTTATTTATTGATCAAGTGATCAGGATGGGTAACACATGTTGTCTTGCAAGATAGAGGTCTTTGAAATTGTCTTCAAGTGACAGTTAGTGATAGCCTTTAACAGGGAAAAATAGGCCATTTATGGATGCCCAGATGGTTCAACAAAATCTAGGGATTAAACTTTTGAGCACATGGATCCAGATGTTTGCATCTCAAAATGTCAAGTTCCACTCATCAAACCGGGCTCTGACCTTGGCATAACAGACTTGCTAGAGTTGAAATTTGAACTTCTATGGAGCTCAGCTACCCTTATAATTAAGCTCTGGGCCTGATCCTCAGCTTTTTCAACCCTCCATCTGTAGGAGATGAGATTCTTTTTATATTCTACTTATGGCAAGTCCCGGGGAGGGACTCAGCTGTAAGCCATCAGCAGTAAGTACTCCTGGCAACTAGCAGAATAAATGCCTATGTTCAGAAGGTGGCAATCTCAGTGATTAATCACAGCATCAGAGTGCTTCTTTTTTAAAGATAGTGGATATTTCTTTATTTTAAGTATTGATGAGAAGGGTCAAAGTTGCAATTACAAAGAGCAAAAGGAAAATCACACAAGGTAATTTTATAAAGCATGAAATAAACGGGATCTGAAGTTTTTATGCAAAGGCATTTTCTTAGATTGGAGAAAGGACATCTAATCTGTTGAAACTAGAGGGAAAGAGGAATTATGAGTGTAAATATAGGAAGGTTTTTAGTTTGTTAGCAAGCAGTTGAGTGACTTTTATCTGGTGGAAATGAAGTAGGAGGCAAAATCATCCTTTAAGAATGGAAGAGCCACTGGCTAGTGGTAATTTTAAGTGAATAGAGAAGTGTTGAAAACCTTTCATTAATTTAAAAAAAAAATTGACTGTGCTATTGTATGCTATTATGTAGAGTAGCAAACTATTCAGAGAAACATTGATAAAATTGACACACATTGTTGAGGTCTCAGATGAAATTGGTGGTAAAGAATATTTCTATACAAGCCTCCCCTGTTTTGTGGCTTTCTTCAACAGTACTCAGTTGAGCCAGAATAGCATGGGAAAACGGCACACTCGAGTTAATCCAGAGTTCAAATTTTGCCATATGGGTTTAATGAAAGTAGAGGTGAGTGAGATATTGGCAGACTGTTATATGCAGAATAGGGAGAAAACAAAACAAAATAAGAAGATATTAATGAATCAACACATAATAGACAATCACAATTACATGTTAGAAGGGCTTCACTATGAATAGTTGAACATGCAACCTGGAAACAGAAGTCATTTGTGAAAAGTGATTTGGACACATGAGTGGATTAGATAATAAGATCTAAGGTGGCCCTTGGAGTTGATGGTTGAGGTGAGATCAGTAGAAGTCATTGCAAATGAGAAAGTCAGTGAACCTCTTGCCACATAATATCAACAATATTTTCTGTTTTCATTATGATTGGCCTCTCAGAAGTATTCAATACCATTAATATCTTGTTCTTGAAATAGTCTCTTGATTTCTGTGCCTTCACACACAACTGGTTTCTCTTCTACTTCTTTGCCCTCTTCTTCTCCATCACCTTTGTTAGTTCTTTTTTCTTTAACTTCTTTTACTTCTTTCCATGCAGTTCGGGTCTCACTCTATACTACCTCCCAAAAGGAGTCCTACACGTATGGATTCAATTACACCTGTCTGCTGATGGATCTCAAATTTATTTCTCTTATCCAGTCATTTCCTATGAGCTCCAGACTCATATATTTAATTAGGTCACCCACATCTACACATGGATGTCTCACCATCTCTTCAACATCTTCAAAACTGGGTTTATGATCTTCCCCATGAACCTGGTTCTATTCCAGACTGATCTATCTAATTAGGTCATCTATATCTACACCTGGATGTTTCTTCTTTATATTCAGACCTTCACAACTGAACTCATGAGCCTCCCCATAAAGTTAGTCCTCTTCTAATTTTCCCTTTCTCAGCATTCGGTAAGTTGTACAACCCAGACCCTTGAAATCACTCTGGAACCCATTCTCGTAGTAGCCCATGTCCATTCAATTACCAATTTCTGTTATATCACCTAATCTGTCTTAGAAGTGTTCACCTCCCTTTCTATTCCCCACCACTGGCCTGTGTATGAAAAACTGCAATAAACTCTTAACTGATACCCCTTCCTTTTTCTTATTTAGTTCCAATCTGATCATGCAAATTTGATCATGTCTCACCTGTGTGCTTGAAAACATTTAATGATGACTGCCCAATACTTTTAAGAACTAGATGAAGGCCCTGAACATCTGACTTCTGACTGGTCATTACCTTCTGCTTTTTATTCTTTTAGTCCCTGTGAACTAGCCTTTTTTTTTTTTTTCCCCCTTGTGTTCTTCCAGCTGGACTTTGTTGCCACTTCCCATTCTATCTTAAGGACAGTCACATGTGTTTTTTTTATCCTGCCTAGAGTTCATAGTTAATTTTAACTAAGGCTTTACACAGCAGCTGAAATATCTCTTCAAGGGAACCCTTCTTGTAATAACAGCAAAGGTTGCACCATTGGTTATAAACACTTAGGGTACCACTTTTTGTTCAAACCACCTTTCACGATTTTAATTTAGTAATTAGTTATTGTTAACATTCCTCCCTATTAGACTCTAGGTTTCATGGCCATGAGTGTCTATTCTTGTTTCTGTATCCCAGTGTCCTATCCAATGACCTCTGATTAGTAGGTGTTCAACAAATACGGACTGAAAGAATGAATGAACAAACTATCTAAAGCTCAAAAGCATGGTCTGAGCCAAAGATATAGGCTTAGTAGTTACCAGCAATTATGCCAAAGGTTCTTTTGATGCATTCCAGGATACTCCCATCAGTAAAAGTGACTCAATATACCCGTACATTTCAAGATAAGAGTGCAGTGTATTGAATTACTTTTCCCAATTCTTCTCCTCTCCTTGTATCCAGACCTTTTGCCTTGTGACTTTGCAGTTCCTCCCCCTAGAGACCCCTTGACTTGTGGCAGACTGTATAACTTGCTTTGACCACTCAGATTTTAGCTGATGTATTGCAAGCAGAGGTACCAAATGTGTTGTCATGGCTGGGTTTTCCCTTTGTACTCTGTCACCATCATGAGAAGAACAAATGCTGCCGGCTTTAGGAAGATGAGATACACATGGAGTAAACCTCTCCCAACCAACACAAGGACCTGCAGAATAAAGGCAAACCACCCTGCCAACTCATAGACTTGAAAATTGTGCCAAGTCACTGAGTTTTAGGGTGGTATATTGCTCAGCATTAGCATGTAGCAATTGCTAACTGATACAGTGACTATATAAGAATTTTTGGTGCAGGGCAAGAAAGACTAATTGAAAAGGCACCCTTGATGTTTTGGCATACCCTCAGATTTCCATTAGGTATTATGTAAACACCATCTCTTCCCTGACCACTAGCCTACTAGTGCCTTAAGTTAGAAAGATTTTAACTGAAGCCATGGGAGTAGATATTATTATTCCAAAAGAGCAAGGAAAAAAGATACATGAAGTGAATTTTAGGGAACGCATAGATTTCGGTTTGGTTAGAGTCAGAGAAACTGTTACAGAAGGATGGGGGAAGATAATAACCAGTGAGAAGCAAAACTGAGACTGCAGCTCTTCATAGAAAGCAGTCAACTAATAAAATAAAAAGGACGTATAGAGGTTTTTTCAAAACCAAATATTAAAATTACATTCTAGGACATGACCAACATCAGCAGGACAAAGTTTCTCTTGTTGCTATATCACTATGAATTATCTGGGTGAGCTAAAGTGTCTTTCAGAAAGCTATAAGATATGAAGAACAAAATCTTCACTCTCCAAAATAGAGCCAGGACCTCGGAGGGTAAAGTTGTTCAAAAAGTCAAAAGGAATTGAGCCAAAGGAGAACCGTGTAAGTGATGAGAGGGAACAATGACTCCAGTGTGCTGGGCCACAGGGCATGGCGAGTGAGGGAGAGGCAGGGTGGCGGCAGGGAAGCTAGGTCCTCAGCTCGAATTTCTATCCTGATTCCACCAATTACAGTCTGTGTGACCTTGATTCACCCTATTAACTTGCGACATGAAAGTACCTACCTCATACAACTGTTTTCAACATTATGTGAACTAATTCAGGTAAAGCGTTGAGGATTGAGCCTGCCATGTAATGAATGCTGAAGAGTTGTTAGCCATATTATTATTATGGACCTGTTAGATGTGTCAGAGGCTGGTGATTTTTAGCCAGTAATCATTTCCTTTTTTTCTGGGTACAGAGTTAGATTTCATTTCCCAGAGCCTCTCACAGTTAGGTATGGCCATTTGTGTAGTTCTTGCTAAAAAAAGCAAATAAATGATGGATTCAACTTAAAACAAACCTTTTAAGAAAGTTTGTCTGCATGCCTACTCCATGCAGATGATACTGAGACCCTAGGGGACAGTGGACCCATGTGAGAAAATGGCTTGAGTCCCTGAAGCACTGTGTCAAAGAGATACCAGATATCCAGAAACATCTACCATGTATAGGCACACCTCATTTTATTGCATTTTGCTTCACTGCTCTTTGCAGATATTGCTTTTTTTTTTTTTTTTTTTTTTACAAATTAAAGGTTTTTGGTAAACCTGTATCAAACAAATCTGTAGGCACCATTTTTCTAACAGCATGTGTTCACTTCGTATATTCGTGTCACATTTTGGTAATTCTAGCAATATTTCAAACTTTTGCATTGTATCTGTTATGGTGATCTGTGCTTAATGATCTTTGATCTTCGTATTTAATTGTTTTGGGGTGCCAGAAACCACACCCATATAAGACAGCTAACTTAATTGATATGTGTATATATATATATATATATATATGTACTTTTTTTTTTTTTTTAGACAGAGTCTCACTCTGTTGCCTGGGCTAGAGTGAGTGCCGTGGCGTCATCCTAGCTCACAGCAACCTCAAACTCCTGGGCTCAAGCAATCCTGCCTCAGCCTCCCGAGTAGCTGGGACTATAGGCATGTGCCACCATGCCCAGCTAATTTTTTCTATATATTTTTAGTTGCCCAATTAATTTCTTTATATTTTTAGTAGAGATGGGATCTTGCTCTTGCTCAGGTTGGTCTCGAACTCCTAAGCTCAAACAATCCGCCTGCTTCGGCCTCCCAGAGTGCTAGGATTACAGGCGTGAGCCACCGCGCCCGGACTGATTGATATATATTGTGTGTGTTCTGACTGCTCCACCTGCCGGCTGTTTCCTCATCTGTCTCCCTTTCCTCAGGCCTCTCTATTTCCTGAGACATTGAAATTAGGCCAGTTAATAACCTACAATGACTTCTAAGTGTTCAAGTGAAAGAGAGAGTCACACATTTCTCACTTTAAATCAAAAGCCAGAAATGATTAAGCTTTAGTGAAGAAGGCACGCTGAAAGCCAAGATAAGTGAAAGGTACGCCTCTTGCACCGAACAGCCAAGATGTGAATGCAAAGGAAAAGTTCATGAAGAAAATTAATGGTGCTACTCCCTTGAACACACTAATGATAAGAAGGTGAAACAGCCTTATTGATGATATGAAGAGAGTTTCAGCAACCTGGATAGATGAAACCAGCCACAACAGTCGCTTAAACCAAAGCCTATTCCAGAGTAATGTCCTAACTCTAGTCAATTCTTTGAAGGCTAAGAGAGGTGAGAAAGCTACAGAAGAAAAGTGTGAAGCTAGTAGAGGTTGGTTCATGAGGCTTAAGAAAAGAAACCACCTCTATAACATAAAAGTGCAAGATAAAGCATCAAGTGCTGATGTAGAAGCTGCAGCAAATTATTCAGAAGATCTAGTTAAGATAGTTGAGGAAGATGGCTACACTGAACAACAGGTTTTCAATGTAGATGAAACAGGCTTCTACTGGAAGAAGATGTCATCTAGGGCTTTTATAGCTAGAGAGGAGAAGTCAATGCCTGGCTTCAAAGCCTCAAAGGACAGGCTGACTTTCTTATTAGTGGCTAATGCTGCTGTTGACTTTAAATGGAAGCTAATGCTCATTTACCATTTTGAAACTCTTAGGGCCCTTAAGAATTATGCTAATCTACTCTGTGCTTACAAATGGAACAACAAAGCCTGGATAATAGCACATCTATTTATAGCATGGTATACAGAATATTTTAAGAATGTGGACTGGTAGCGGTCGGTGGCCTGTTAGGAACCGGCCCCTAAACGCAGGAGGTAAGTGATGGGCAAGCAAGTGAAGCTTCATCTGTATTTACAGCTGCTTCCCATTGCTCACCATCCTGCCACCCCCACCCCCGTTTGTGGAAAAATTATCTTCCATGAAACTGGTCCCTGGTGCCAAAAAGGTTGGGGACAGCTGTTTTAAGTCCACTATTGAGACCACTACTCAGAAAAAAAGATTCCTTTCAAAATATTACTGCTCATTGACAATGTACCTGGTGACCCAAAAGCTCTGATGGAGATGTACAAAGACATGAATGTTGTTTTCATGCCTGCTAACACAACATCCATTTTGCAGCCCATGGTTCAAGGAACAATTTCTACTTTCAAGACTCATTATTTAAGAAAATCGTTTCATAAGGCTGTAGCTTCCATAGATAGTGATTCTGCTGATGTATCTGGGCAAAGTAAAATTGAAACCTTCTGGAAAGGATTCACCATTCTAGATGCCATTAAGAACATTCATGATTCATGGGATTCAGGAATTTGGAAGAAGTTGATGCCAACTCTTACAGATGACTTCAAAGGGTTCAAAACTTCAGTAGACGAGGTAACTGTAGATGTGTGAATAGCAAGAGAACCAGAATTGGAAGTGGAGCTTGAAGGTGTGATTAAATTGTTGCAATTTCATGATAAAACTTTAATGAATGAGTAGTTGCTTCTTATGGATGAGTAAAATAGTAGTTTCTCGATATAGAAACTACTCCTGGTGAAAATGCTATGAACATTATTGAAATGACAACAAAGAATTTAGAATACTGTATAAACTGAGTTGTTAAAATAGCAGCAGAGTTTAAGAGGATTGACTCCAATTTTGAAAGAAGTTCTGTGGGTAAAATTCTGTCAAGCAGAACTACATACTAACAAAGAAATATTTCATGAAAGGAGGAGTAAATTGATGTAGGAAATTCCATAATTCCATTGTTATCTTTCATTTCTTTTCTTTTCTTTTCTTTTTTGGTTACCCAGGCTGGAATGCAGTGGCATCATCAGTTGACTGCAACCTCAAACTCCTGGGCTCAAGGGATTCTCTGTCTCAGCCTCCTGAATAGCTGGACCTACAGGTACGTGCCACTACACCTAGCTGATTTTTCTATATTTTTGTAGAGGTGGGGTCTTGCTCTTAGTCAGGCTGGTCTTGAACTCCTGGCCTCAAGTGATCCTACTGCCTTGACCTCCCAGAGTGCTGGGATTACAGGCATGAGCCCCTGTGCCTGGCCTCATTGTTGTCTTATTTGTAGAAATTGCCACAGCCACCCCAATCTTCAGCAGCCACCACCCTGATCAGTCAGCAGCCATCAACTTGGAGGCAAGACCATCTGCCAGGAAAAGGACTATGATTCACTGAAGGCTCAGATAATTGTTAGCATTTTTTGGCAACAAAGTATTTTTTAAACTAAAATATACTGAAATATGCCTATATTTAAGTGACACCCACATTGGAAATTCATAATGCACTGAAACATACAAACTTCAGAAAAGAAAACTTCAGTGTTTCTCAATTAATTTAGCCAAAGAAAAATCCTTTTGTAGCAATTCTGTAAACATTTTTGAAAGCATTGTTTTGTAAACATCAGTGTGGGTGATGTGAAGGAACAGCCATTTTCAAGGACTCTGGGTGAAAGGGTAAATTGGCAAATTCTTTTTGGATGTCAATTTGGCAGTATCTACAAAAACCTTTAAATCAGTGCTTCCACTTCTTGGAATCTCTCTTAAAAATCAAGATATCATAAAATGATGCTTCTAGATTTGTTCCTTTTGCTTAAGGTTGCTTTGGCTATTGGGGCTCTTTTCTGGTTCCAGATGAAGTGTATAATTATTTTTTTGAGATCTGCAAAAAATGACATTGGAATTTTGATGGGGATTCATTGAATCTGTAAATCACTTGGGTAGTATGGATGTTTTAACAATGTTGATTCTGTCGATCTATGAGCATGATATGTTTTTCTATTTGTTTACATCATCTGCAATTTCCTTCCTCAGTCAATCACAGTTCTCTTTGTAGAGATTTTTCACCTCCTTGGCTAAATATATTCCTAAGTATTTTATTTTCTTTGTAGCTATTGTGAAAGGTATTGAGTCTTTGATTTGATTCTTGGCTTGACTGTTGTTGGTGTATATAAATACTACTGATTTGTATACATTGGTTTTGTAGCCTGAGACTCTGCTGAATTTACTTATCAATTCCAGGAGTCTCTTGGCAGACTCTTTGGTGTTTTCTAGATATAATATCATCAGCAAAAAATAATAGTTTGACCTCCTCTTTACCCATGTGGATATCCTTAATTTCCTTCTCTTGCTTAATTGCTCTGGTTAGAACTGTGTTGAACAGAAGTGGTGGCAGTGGGCATCCTTTTCTTCTTTGAGTTCTGAGTGAGAGTGCTTTCAACTTTTCCTCATCCAGTATGATGTTGGCTGTGGGTTTGTCATTACATAGCTTTTCTAATTTTTAGGTATGTTCCATCTATGCCTATTTTGTCATGAGTTAAGTCACTTTACCAGACTTTAAGCTATACTACAGGGTAATAGTAACCAAAGCAACATGGTACTGACATAAAAATAGAGACATAGACCAATGGAACAGAACAGAGAACATGGATATAAAACCATCCACATATTGCCATCTGATCCTTGACAAAGTAAACACCAATATATACTTGGGAAAAGAATCTCTATTCAATAAATCATTCTGGGAAAATTGGCCACATATAGCAGATTGAAACAGAATCCATATCTCTCACCACTCACAAAAATTAATTCACAATGGATAACAGACTTAAACCTAAGACATGAAACCATAAAAATTCTGGAAGAAAATGTTCGAAAAACTCTCCTAGATCTCAGCCTAGACAAGGATTTATGAAGAAGACCCCAAAGGCAATCACAGCAACAACAAAAATAAATAAATGGTACTTGATTAAATTAAAAAGCTTCTGCACATCCAAGGAAACAATCAACAGAGCAATAAACAACCTACAGAATGGGAGAAAATATTCACACATGCTATACATCTGATAAAGGGCTAATAAACAGAATCTACAAAGAACTTAAGCAAATCATCAAGAAAAAGACAAAACAACCCCATTAAAAAGTGGGCAAAAGATGTGAACAGAAGCTTTTCCAAAGAAGATATGCTAATGGCCAATAAACATGTGAAAAAATGCTCAATGCCACTAATCATCAAAGAAATGCAAATCAAAACCACAATGATATATTACCTAACCCCAGTGCGAAGGGCTTTTATCAAAAAGTCCCAAAACAATAGATGCTGGCATAGATGTGGAGAGAAAGGAACACTTATACACTGTTGGGCAGACTGCACACTAGTGCAAACTCTATGGAAAACAGCATGGAGATTCCTTAAAGAACTAAATGTAGACATACCATTTGATCCCACAATCCCACTACTGGGTATTTACTCAAAGGAAAAAAGTCATTTTATTAAAAAGACACTTGCACTAGAATATTTATTGCAGCACAGTCATGATCACAAAGATGTGGAATCAACCCAAATGTCCATCAATTCATGAGTGGATTACTAGAATGTGGTTAAACACCAAGGAGTACTACTCAGCCATAAAAAATATGAATTAACACCTTTTGTGACAATCTGGATGGAACTCGAGACCATCCTCCTAAGTGAAGTATCACAAGAATGGAAAAACGAGCACCACACATACTCACTATTGAATTGGAACTAACTGATCAGCATTCATGTGCACAGATAGAAGTAAAACTCAATAGAAATCATGCATGTGGGAGAGGGGAGGAGGGGATGGGTGAAATCATACCTAATGGGTACAATGTGCACCATCTGGGTGATGGGTACACTTATAACTTTGACTTAAGCAATACAAAAGCAATCCATGTCACCAAAACATTTGTACCCCTGTAATATTCTGAAATATAAAAAACTAAAAAAATTAGGAAATCATAGGAACATGAGTTCAAAGTTTCAGTACTATTACAGGAACAAAAAAACTAAAACCATCTTAATTTCTTTTAATAGGAGAATGGTAAAAGAGCTCAAATTATATTTATACTCTGTAATATCCTGCAGTTATTAGAAATGAATAAACTGTACATCCAACTGAATTTAAGCTTCAATTGGCCATGAATTTTTGTTCTCTGATGTATCTCCAGGAAATAACAAAAGGCTCGGCACATCAAGGCTGTTTGGGAAATATTTGGTGAATAAATGAATTTAATATGTATTGTCATGGAAAGTTATCTGAGGTATATTAAGTAAAAAAAAAACCCAATTAAATTCTAGAATAATTCATGGGGCAAGATCTAATTTATGTTCAAAGAAATAAACATAGAGATAGAGAACCAGATGATACCCTTTAAACGGCCACCAGAGGTTTCCTCTGAGGTTTGGAATGGGAGTGGTGGGAATTAAAGGCAGACCTTCAGTTGTACTTCATGTACTTGGTTAGCTATTGCTTGCCTCTTTTAAAACAAGTATATATTTATGCACCGTTTAAAAAATCATCATGGATCATTTGAAAATCATTTGAAATGATAGTCTAAAGGAGGACATTTATATTTTGAACGAGGAGTAGTACTATTAGCTAAAAACTTGCTGAATGCTGATCATATCCCAGGCACTGTTAAAATACTTTACATAGATTCACTCACCTATTTCTGACTCATTTACTCCTATGAGAAAAGTGTTAGTATTATTACCATTTTACAGAGAAGGACACTAGGGATAAAGTACTTGTCTGAAACCATACAGCTATCAAGTGGTGAACTCAGAATAGAAACCCAAGCAATCAGACTTCAGAATCCACAATCTTAACCATCCCATCCCATTAATGCTGTTTGAATAAAATCAATATTCTGAGCCAATAAGAAGCTGATTGGAATAATGAGAAAAAAGAGAGGGACAATAGGTCTATGAAGGTTGATGGAAAATCTTGAAATCAGATGCTGAAGTATTCAGATTGTTTTTATACTCAGCAGAGCAATAGGATTATAAGATCATTTAAAGTATGCTGATGTTTTGGCAGGAGGAATGGAGTAACTAGAAAACAGTAAATAAGGTCATACTGGTAGGGAAAATAGATAAGGATAAAATATTCCAAAATCCATTATTGACAACAAAGATGGAAATATTTGGCAGTGGAATAGGTGGTTATAGTGCTGATGGATAAAGATAACAAAACAAACTGAATTTTGCATTTGTAATAACATTGTTATTGATAACAATAGTAGGATTCAGAAAAGATCATTTCTTCAGTACAGCTAAAATCATCAGGTCATCTAGCCAGGCCTAAATTACGATTTCTGGTACAATGCATACATGTGAACACCTCCAAAATAATGTTCATTCCTTTGGCTGGAAATCCCCTTCTACTTCTTGAATTGGCAGATTCCCACTCATTTTTCAAGGTCAAACTCAACAGTTATCTCGTCTATAGAATCTCCATTGAGTATCCTTCAAGGAAAAGATAAAGCATTCCCTTGTCTTTGTTTCTTCACTTCTTTAGCGACTTTTCTACTATCATACATTTAAGTTGCCTTATTGTAAGTTAGCCATATAGGTATCTCCCTGGGTAGACTCCATGTTCTTCAAAATCCAGGGTCTTATTTTATGGGATCCTTGTCTGCCAATGACCAGCACAGTGTCCAGAAGATTAGGTTCTTATGAAATAGTAATTGGATGAATGCATGCATTTTAATTTATTGACTTAATTATACCCTCACCTTGTTAAAAATAATTAAGATGCCTTCAAAGTTAATAATGAAATAAAAAACATTCTAGTTGAGGTTTATTGAAAGTTTATGATGGGCATTCTGTTCAATTACACAGGGAGATGGACACGCGTATGCACAGAGTATCTCATTTCAACATTGACTTATCTAACTTCACATTTTACAGTTCAAGAAACTAAGGGTAAGAGAGGTTAACTTGATCAAAATCAAACAAGTAATAACTCGCAAAGTTTGGCTTCAATCGCAGGTGTTTTTTTACTCTAAAGCTTATGATTTCATTAGGTAAAAATTAGAAGCTGTGAGAAAAACAAAGAAAGGCAACTTAAATGTAAGAAGAAAAAGTCTGCTGATTAGAGAAATGTGATCTCTACCACTGGTCTAGTAAAACAGTGTGATGGCTCTGGCACACAAAATGTGCTAGTTCAAACCTCCATGCCAATATTTCTAAATAAACCAGGGAATAGACCAACAACTATTGGTTACAGCAACACTATCTTCTTCCCTATATTTATACTGACTGCTAGACTCATTTTCTTCAGTTCACAATTTTGTTTCTTATGTTATCCAGAGACTTCCCTTTATTTTGTCCAGAGGTAGACATAGTGCTAAAATAACTTTAGATGTCTTATTTCCAGGTTGCAAAAGTAGAAACTCCAGCTGCTAAGTCTCAGGAAAAAATAATATGCTGTGACTATTAACCATTGCCTTTCAGTCTAGAAATACATCCTACAAATCAGTCATTTGAAGCTGACAAATTCCAGACAACTTCCTATGCATAAATTTTCAATGATTTTGTAGGAGAAAATATTCCTAAGAAGAGTAGACTGATAGAAATTCTTTTTAAAGACCAGAGACAGCCAAGACCAGATTGTCTTACTTACTAATATTTTATATTTAGATAGATAATCTATCTGAATAATGAACAGGATGAAGAAAAATTCTCTAGAACTTAGAGTCTTTAATCATCTTCTTATAACATATTCCAAGTTATTCAGGGAAGTATTTGGGAGCTGACTGCTATTAATTTGCTTAGTTGATGACTGAAGCAGCATGCATCCTGCATGATAGAGAGTTTTTCTTTAATTACCCCAGGTTAACTGGAGATACATCAAGCAATTTGAAGTGACTCCTTCCCAAATTGATTGGGGCGGGGGGGGGGGGCTGGTCATCATTCCCTTATTTACATAAGAAGTGATCGTGAACAGCTAGCTGATGTTGCATCTGCCCCTCTTAGGACGTGCTTTAAAAAAATTAACAAAAACCAGGCAATCTGCTTACTAGATAAGATAGTGGCCAACCTGATGTAACAATAAAAATTGATCCTGGTCATTCTGTCAAGTATTAAATATTTTTGCAGATCTTTCTGCTGAGTTGCAAAAAAAAAAAAAAAATGGGATTTTATATTAAATTTTGCCTTGGGGCATTATTACTTTGAAAGTAATCCAAATATTTTGTTTATATTGGAAGAGTTCAGTGAGACATAGTTAACTGTGGATAGAATTCAAAACAATAACTCTGGAAAAGAACTATTCCCTTTGGTCAGAGGCTATTGGGTCAGCGGTTATGCCGAGTCAATCAAAAAGAAGAAAGAAAGAGAGAGAATACCAAGTGAGAATGGAGCTGTCAAGCTGATTGACTAGATAGCAATATAAAATTTGAAATGTTCTATGTGATAAGGTAAATACTCAGTTTTTCTCTGAGTGTTGGCAAAAACTGCATGCACCAACTTGAAAAGCTTATGGAAGTGTTACTATTAAGAAATATAGAAAAACTAAATTACTTCTGCATAAAACTGAAAACAACAACAAAAGAAATTATCTGGCTAATGACACTGTTCCATACTGTAGAGAGCTTTGAAGAAAAGTATTAAGACTAAATTTCAGAACTGAATACAGGCTTACAGTGGCTTTTTTCTTTTCTACAACGTTTTTAAACAAGTGGTTTGTCAAATCCACAGGTTTTGTTTTAGTTACAAAAAAATTGTGTTTTATGTCAATTATTTATTTGATTTTAGGAAAGTGTTTTAAAAGCGGAGCACTAGAGAAATTTTTTCCTATTGATTTGAAGAATAAGACTGAAAATAATAAAAAATGTAATTTACTTTATTTGAATTTTATTTATGTTGAAAATCACTATTGAGTTTCTTATGGAATGGCTCCAGTTGCCTTTTCTAACGTTGTCCTGAAATAAAGTGTTAGACACCACGCTGGTAGGTAATAGGGCTGCCCTAGGCAATTAGTCACCACGAAGTTCAGTGGACTGATATTTTTCTGTAACTAGTGTCTCTTCTTATTCCCTCCTTCATATCTTAGCTTCCCATCCACTTTCTATTTTTTTATTTGGCCTATATAGTTTTCGATTAACTTGTGTTTGAAAAATTTAATTAAAATGGGTCATCTCATCATATTATCCATCATTTTCTCTGCTTCTTCATAGCTTTCATCATTAAGTCAAAAAATGTTTTCCTGCTTATACTCAACCTTCTCATTTAATCTTTTTAATCACATAGAAAATAATCTTCATTTGGCTTATTCTGTTCTGCCAGTTCATTGACTATCTCCCTCACTTTGAACTCTTTACATAAACTTGCAGTCTGGATTTCAAGCTCACTTTTACACACATCTTTTGCCTCACTTTTTATTTCATCCATTTATTGGAAGTGCCACCTGAAAACACATTTAGTCCTATTTCCTGTTTTACATGTTTCTGTCTACATTTCAGTATGTTTATAAAAACATTTTAAAGAGCATTTATATCTTCCCATTTTTCATTTTATAGCTCACTATATCATTTACTTTTTAAAGTATCTCTCAAGAAAACGTGCTTGTTATTGTTATATCATTACTCCAATTGATGTCTATGTGCCCACTGAACATGTCAATCCAGTGTTCACTCAACCACATTAGAAAGAAGCTGAAAAAATAAGTCTATAAAATTTATACTCTCTGTTGAAAGAATTGTAACTGAATATTTGAAAAGGTCTCTTAGACAAAGGAAAAGTTAGGAAATAATATTTTAGCATTTCAAATGCACTTTTTATTCATCTGTGAAATACCGTGTTTTCTCAAATTCATTACTTGCATTTATTTTCTTTAAGAACAGTGAGTTTTAAACTGATAATTATTTTGGCATCTTGTAGAAATTTATCTATTTATTGTAACTGTACAGTCTTTAACCCATTGAGCACTGTGCCTTATTAAATATATATTTTACATATAATTACATTATGTATAAACTGTATATAATTATTAAATATTATATAAATTTGTTGCAGCAGTTACTCATTGAACCTCGTAGGTTAACTCGCAAGAACTGAATTTCATATGGAAAGCCCTGCCAACCACACTGTTCTTTGGATGAAATGTGATGTCTTGAAAGTCCTGGGAATCAGAAAAGGCCTGTCTCTGTTAGTAAGCTTTGTAACCTTGAACAAAATATTTGTTCTTTCTTGTTTTAGTCTCTCATTTTATAAAATCAGAAAATTGGATTAAATTGCCTCCAAAGCTCCTGACAGCTCTCAAATTTTGATGACTCTACAACTCTACCCCCATTTTTATCGACTCCTGATAAAGCAACAATCTTTTGGGAAGTCTTAAATACATGTATGTTAAAACATGCACAAGGCATTTTTGGTATATGGGAGTATATTGTAAATGAGTAGTTTTTTACAGTGTAGCATGCTTTGCTTTGTAATCAGGCATTTTAAGTTAGTATTTTATATTAGACTGATAAATATAGTTCTTTTACTCTGTGGTTTTCATGCAATGATCCATGATTCTTTAAACTTTGTAAAGACTTCAAAGTTTATAATACAAAACAGTGATTACCCAAATAACATTACCAAATTACTCTCTCTGTCTTTGCTTTGAAAACTCGTGTTGGCTGCTCTTGATTAGAAATGGAGATAAAATTAATTGCCTGATTTTTGATAGGGATTTTCAAAAGCTTAGTAGATTTTATTAGCTAGTGCAAACAATGTCTGTGCAAGACAATTTGCTTCTTCTTTTCTCCTTCTCCCTGCCCGCTTCTCTTTATAGTCCGGATATGGAACAGGGGATTGACAGGTGAATACCGGGGCCAGAGAAACTGGTGCTTTTTCTTTCAGAATCTTTATTCTTTTTAGCTCAGCTTATATTCTAATAAGAAGGAGCAAGTCAGCATTTCACATCCCAAGAGCGTGAACTTCCTGCCCTGCTTTGACTCAGGCAAAGAACATCTCCAGGCCAGGTGTCCTCTGGTGGAGTGTAAGTATCCTCGTGACTTTTATCACATGGCCTGCCCTGCAGCTCCTTCCCCGCTGCCATCCCATGATTAGTAAATGCACAGATGTTAAAGAAACCTGCCTGTGCCTTGAAGTGAAATCTCAGAACATCATAACATATCATGCTGAAAGTAATGTAATAAAAACAGGGATTCAGGTCTGAGGAAATAAGAGAAATCGAACACCTCAAAGACTAGGACAAGGATCTTTAGTTGGACGCCTCAGCAGTCGGCGTTGGCATGTGAGAATACAAAAGAGGGTGGTACACCTTTTGCTTTGAATGTTTCCTCAATTGATTCCCCTGGCTGCCTTCCCAGAGTCTATGAGTATCATAGTCCCCTAATGAAGGCTTCATCGCATTCTTTTGAACTGGTTCCTGCCAATATCAAAGAAGCACAGCAGAAACAAAAACACCGCTGTGATGTTAGAAGTCACAATTGTTAATATAAAAAGAAATCTCGGTATGCAGGTTAGAACAATATCCATGTGGTTCAAGTAGTAGACTGATGAATTCACTGGAAAATTCTAACAAATGAAGCAGATGGGAAAGAATACTCCTCTTTATTGAACACCTATTTAGAATAGTAAAAGAGAATTTATTATAAATATCATGCCATATTAAATATTTTTAAGCCTCTGCTTCTCACAGGGAACTTTATATAGGAATTGAAATACAAAGATGGAAAAAAAGAAGTTGGCAATTTTTATTGTAATCTTTTAAATAGATTTGAAATATTTAATATATGAAACATGTAAAGAAAAAAATGTAATGGTGCTAACAAGGTTGCGCTATTTCTTGAAAAATAAAACATAAATTGAGCAATCTTATTTTTAAGATTTATAACATCTGTTAGCCAATATTCTCTTTTAATATCTTAGGAAAACACTGACATTAAATATTAATATGACGTTTCTGGATTCGAAGGGACCTTAAGAAGCTATCAGTAGCATCTTAGAATACATTCTTGTTCTGGGTTTCTCCCACAGAGGCTAATTGTTGATGTTAGTAATAGCTGCCTTTCCCATTTTTAAGACTTCCTTCTACCTATTTTAGTGTACACAACTATCTTATCCTATGCATTCTTTACTGATAAATCCACTATACTTCATACTTTTCAGATGGATTATATCTGGTAGAAGTTCTCATTTCACAGAAATTACCAGATTCACAAATTAGTTGCCGATTCCTAGTTCCGCTCTGGAGTAAGTCAGATAACTGGTCTGTGCCTCAGTTTCCCCACCTTCATATACTATAGCAGGTGACCAAAATAACTCTATAATGATCCCAAACTAAGGTCAACTTACTTCCAAATAAAGCATAATCGCTTTACTTCTTGGGTGAATGCATGAGCAGACAGTCCTCTGCCCTATGCTCTTAATCCAACTGCTTTTCTTTAGAAAAATCTGTTCTATGAGACTTTGTAGCATTTAGTACATCTCTCTAATCCAATACTTCTTGTTATGATTTATTAACTCTTTGTCTTCTCCACACTAGCCTTATGCTCCTTAATGATAGAGACTATACCTCTTTCTCATTCTCCTTTTATTTCAAGCCCCTAATGCCAACACTGACACATTATGGACTCACAGTCAGTGCTTGTTAAATGCATGAATGAATGAGTGAATGCGTACATGGGTGCTTGGAATGACCCTGGCCAAACCTGCAAATGGAAAACTTGTTTCAGTAGGCTGCCTCTTTCTCTTTCTTTTACACCTGTGTTTATATTAAGATTCACATCATCATAAAACCAGGGTTCGAATCATAAGACTCAATGAGATTACAGAAATGAATCTATTTTGAAAATAAAGGGGAAAAAAGGACAGAAAAGCTTTCTTAGGTATGTGTAGCACTATTTGGAAAAGAAAATAACTTTGCTGTTATTGCAGACTTATTAATGTTTGCAGTTGTGCTGATTATTCTAACGCAAACCAAATGGTATTTAATTTGGGAGAAATTGCTCTGGACGTGCGATCTAAAGAGGCGAGAAATGGAACAGACTTTCTTTATGCCGTGTTTGGGATGTGGTTAAATTATTTTAGGATGTTCAACAGTGTAGTGCAAATTCAAATCCTGTGGGTAATGCTAAACAAGCAATGCTAGGCAGCTTAGCCACTTAATCTTTCGGTGTTCAGTCTGTTGGGTCTGTGCTACGAAATGGCTCCTGTGGCTTTCATGTGGAAAATGAGAATGTTCTGTAACGGCTGATGTGGGAATAAAGAAGTAAATACAAGGAAACTCTTACAAGCTTTTAATATTAACTGCACTAAGTAAGTGTAACTAACTGCATTAAGTTATTGATTTATCGGGGCTTGACCAAATACTATTTCCCTTTGTCCTTTCTGGGGACAAGGACAAAAAGTACAAAAAAGTTAAATGAGCCAGTTGTTAACTGGGTTATTGATAAATGTATACCAGGTATTCTTCTAGCTGCCTGAGGAGAATGTCCAAGGGGCCTTTTATAATGGCTGGAAAACTGATTGAGGCACATTGATCCTGATCATTTAAAGTATCAAGAATATGATTTTGCTAGAGAGTTTGTATAGTTTTACCTAATTAATAAATGAAATCTGATAGGACCATTTGGACTGAAACCCCAAATTTCAAGGAGATGCCTCATTACTTTTTATTTTCCCCTTTAAAATATTACTAGGTCACTTTAACCCTAGTTTATAATGATGGGAAAGAAGCATAGCGTGTTTTACATGGCTAAATGAAATAAACTATTAACCGGTAAATAAACAGTACATTGGTGTTTAGGGATGAAGTTTAACACGATATATTTAGGACGTGCAAATGACACTTTGATTTCAGTCACATTTGGGTGGGTTCCAGACCCTATTACAACTGACAATGAAAGCAACTTTATTTACTTAGAGACGTGAGAGGTCTTCTTAGGGTCTTCTCTGTAACTGTCAGACTCAAAGGAGCTGCAGTATCCACTCTCTCGAGTTGGTGATTAGACTTTTGTACCGTTTAAAAAGACGCAGGGGGAGTCTCTCCCTAAGTTTCTAAGGCTTTTAAGCACAAATCCCAATTGTGAGCTTCAACGCACTTGAATCCTGATTACCTTTGCAGTCCCTAATTACCCAGGAATTAGGTTACAGGCAGGAACTGTTAACGATAAGCCAGAAAGTGGTGTATATTGCATATTTTTTGCTGTCTGAAGAATAAGCTGACCTTCAGTTTTTGGTCATTGCAAATATAAATTATTTGATGTGTCAGAAACACCCCCCCCCATGCTACCCACCAAAATAACAAGCAAAACAAAAAACACGCAAAACAGATTTCTCTCTCTAATCCTGCTCTCCTCATAAGACTTGGACATATTGAGGCAGAAAAAGTCAAGTCTTTTGACCATCAGATACTAAAGTTATTCACGATGCACATTTGTAAAACAGGACTTGCAATGGCTTTGTTACTGCTATCTCATTCCTAGTATGATTCTTTAAAGAAAACAGATACTCCTACCATATCATTGTTTTTTTCTATTAATCGCACTAAAAGAATTTCCCCAGCTGGATTCTCTTGATGGTAGGAAGTGTGTCTTATAATTTTGTATGTTTTATAATTTTGTATATCCTTCTTAAAATATAGAAGGTCAATAATAACATACTAGTTGATCTGAAATAAATGTGTTTGAGTGTTTTTTATCCACAACTCTGATTAGCCTCTTAAAGACAGCAAAGTAAAATGTTAGGTTTTGAGATTATTTTTTAGAAATTATAACCAGGGATAGAATTTTCCCTCCCAGAGAAAGGTTTATAAAAGAACACAAGAAAGATTTCTTCTTGCTATTTTGTTATTATGGGATATTTATATTTTCCTCTCAAAATACACTTATTCATACCCATGAAAAATTTGCATTTTGTCAGCCTACATACATTTGCACTTCAATTCTTCCTATCTGTTTCCATCATGGTTGTGTTGCTGGATGCCATGTTTCCCAGGCTTTAATCCACTTAAATACAGACGCTTGGAATATAGGTTACAAAAGTCTAATGGATTTTAGATTGAAAAAATAGATTGAAGAAATTTTGAGGGAATAGTAGATGGGAGAATCAATAATCCTGTTAATAATTTTAAAGAATAATTAATATTTCAAAATTACATCTGTATGTTTAATCATCTCTAGCCACTTACCTGATGTGATGTTGCTAATATTCTCAACAATAACAGTGAATAAAGCAAGTATGTTCTCTTTCTCCACTAGCTCTTTTTCAATAGCATACAAATATACTGTTACGACTAAAAAATAATGAACATTTTCACCCTACTTACCCTTCCAATTATATTTTTCAAGTGGTTATTTGAACTACATGGGAAAATTCTTGGCTTTTGTATGTTTACTTTTCTTCTAGTAAATTCAGTATATTCTTTAAGTAGTTCTAAATAATTTATCCATTGTTTCTCCTGATATATGCAATAATACCTAAAAATGCAATGATTTTTGTTTCTTCATTTCTAATCCTCATAAGTCTTATTTCTGTTACCAACCTTACTGCATTGGGTAGAACATTCAAAACATTGGTCTTATTCTGGATTTTAATAGAATTATTTTACTGGTTTGCCATTTGCTAGAGGTTAGAGATGGAGGTAAAACACTTATCATTCTAAGTGTTAGGAATGGGTGTTAGCTTTTATCTAATATCATCTTAGCAATGAGCTGGGAGACTTTGTCCAGGCCCCAGCATTGACAAGAACGATACCAGAGACATGGATGATGTTCCTTTCATTTTGGTTTCCTATTGAAGAAGAAAACGAGCACTGTAATGAACGCACACGGTGTTAAGGGTGTGCGTGAGTGGACATAGCTGTAGCTCCTTGATGTCTTCCAGTTCATCAGAGTCAGGGGCTGGCTACTTTCAGAGTCCAGCTTCCAGGTTGGGGTGAGTAAAGCTGGAACAGGGGGAAAAGAAACATGTGAGCACTCAAAATCCATCTTATTACCACATAATAAAGACTCTCTATGCACTACCGGGACATATTTTCAAATTCTATTTCTTCATGTATCATTGTTCTTTGTTGGCTTTTCGGTGCAGTAGATCTGGCCATGGCCTACCACAAGAAATTATTAAAGTGCTCATATTTTATTTAGTCTATTTATGTAATGTATTATATTAATATATTTCCTTGAAACTAAATGAGCTTTTCACTCTTGATATAGTCTTTACATGGTTAGGGTAGATACGGTTTAATTTATAATCCAAATATTTTATAAAGGATTTTGACAACTGAAGTATTTTTATTTTTAAGATTGTTAAAATTTTACTTGTTTGGGTTTATTTTGGCAGGGGTCAGCATTAGGGTTTTTCTAGCTTCTGAAATGAATTTGTGGTTTTTCATCTTGTTCAATGCTCTGGAATAGGTGATACGATATGGGAAATACTTATTTTTGAAAAAAACTGAAACTGTGTAAACCTAAAATTTTTTAAATAATGCTTTGAGTTTCTCCTATAGTTATTCATGAGTTTAGTTCGCTTTTTAGAATAAACATTGCTTCTTGGAAAATTATTCTGTTTATTAAAATTTCCAATTTTTAACATGTATTTTCAAAAGGTAAAATGTACAATATAAAAAAAAACTGCCTTTGTTGCTATACTTTCTATTTATAATTTACTGAGTCATGTTTTATCTTTTCTGACTCATTAATTCATTTTCAACTTCAGTATTTGTTTTGTTTTTTTCTTGCAATTGTGTTGTTGCTATTGTTCTGTGTTTCAATTCACATGTTTAATTGAACTTGAAATATTGATTTTAATTACATTGTTTAATAGTAAAATACTAAGTAGAATGTTTTGCCTCTAAATACAGTTTGAGAACATCTCATAATTTTTATCAAAATGTTTTATTCTCATTCCTTTCTACATAGTTTGTATTTATATTTTTAATTTTTTAATTTAAATTCTATTAGAAAAGTGTTTAACCTCCATTTTATTTATTTACTTATGTTTTAGTGTCTGCCTTCATTGCCAGAGTTATAAAATGCAATCTGTACATTTCTGTCTTGTAGAGTTTTTCCCCTTGTCTAGTCTGTAACTAACCATTAAAAATTATCCGTGAACATTTGAAATTAAGATACAATGTCTACATTTCTTAAAGTTGAAAAATCTATCAATTGCTGGGTTTATCGAATCACTTTTCTTTCAAAAATTCTCTACTTAAAATATTAATTATTGTCTCTATTTTTATTTGCCTAATATCACCCATATCTTGCCTACTGCCATGGTAATCATAAATCTGCCAATTATCAGTTATAAACAGGAGCTGTACATGCATTTAAGTCTGGACCTTTAGGAGAATCTGCATCCAAAGAGATAATGTATTGGATATCTTCCTCATCCCTAATCATTTAAATAATAGAGGGCATAGAAACAAATAAAAACATCAGCAGTCAAAATTATCTGCAATTATCTTTAGTTTGTCTATAGCGTCTGTATTCAGAGCGAAGACACAGAGTATTGTACTTCATTTAATGTGAAAGGCAACATCTCAGAGTTTTAGAAATTCCTATAGAAATCAACTTTTAAAAAAATTTCTTCATGATGCCTTGCAAAGAAAAAGTGAAATAGAGCAGAGTATATATTTTCATTCTTTTAGTGGATCAATTCAGTCTTATGCTGGAAAGTTGACAGGCTTGACAAAGTATTTTTCTTTCCATCTTAAGTCATCTTATTTACCAAATAGATCCCATTAATTAAATAGGACAAAAACCAGAAGAATAAAATAGTATATAAAAAATAAAGCTCATTTTTTTTTAAATTGTCATGGGCAATCAGCTATTTTCAGTGACTGGTTATGTAGCAACAGCTGCTACTTAGACGGTGAAAACCCAAATTTAGAACATTTACACTATATCTCAGTGATGAGACAGTACCTGTCCAACATAATTTTCATATCTATGTACCCAGACAGGGGGTTGCTCTTTTGAGTTTTTATGCTATAGAACAATGGCGAAACTGTTACAAAAAGCTCCTGCTGTTACTTCTGAGGTAACTGTGTTGTAGTTAAAAAACAACTAGCTTTAGAACTAAAAAATCTGTTTGAGATTTAGTTCTGACACTAACAGCAGTTTGACATTGAGAAAGTCATTTAACCTTTAAGTTCCTGTTATGTTATTTATAATACGACAAACTTTTGGAAAGAGACAGAAACTAAAATTTAATGAGAACTTCCTTTTTTCTAAAGTCATTATAAAGAGATTCTTAAACATTATCATATGTAATTGATGTGCAATCTACATAGTCATCCAAGCATTATGTGTGATTAGTCCCAGTTTATAGATTTAGAAATGAACATTTCCAGAAATTAAAAACCAAGATCATGGTCACACAACTACTAAAAATTTAGATCCAAACTGTGGTCTATCTGACCCTGAAAGCATGTGATTTTCTCTTAAAAGTATAATAAATATGTATGGGTTTATTATTATTATTTCAGCAATAAACCTCTTTGGGGTTTGAAATGAATTAGTTTTTCTTCAAATTCTATTGTCTGATGAGATAATATATATAAATAACACAGTTTAAAATTTCCAAGGAAAAGCACTATATAAATCTAAAATATTGGCTATATTATTACTTTATAACATATACCATAGAAACTAAGACACTAGTAGTCAAAGTGAAAGATTATTGACTGTAAATGGCTTGGACTTGTTAAAGTTCTAGTTTGTAAAATGCTTCCTGGGCTGTGGAACTCCAACTGGTGTGTAATATTTTATTCCAGTTCCCTACACGTTCATTCTAGGACCTGAGCACTGGAGTTTGAATGCTATGGTGTTTAGAGGCTATTTCCTTAATTGACTTGTACAGGTTATAGTAGACCTGAGAGTGTCAAATGATTGTGGTTCCTCCAAGGTATTCATGATAAAAATTTCAAATCAAAATAAAAATATCTGTAAACTTCCTTTTCTAGGAATGATGGAGTAACTAGTACTGTACTTGCCGTCCTTCTGTAAAAAGCTAGAGGAAGGCCGGGTGCAGTGGCTCACGTCTGTAATCCTAGCACTCTGGGAGGCCGAGGCGGGTGGATTGTTTGAGCTCAGGAGTTCGAGACCAGCCTGAGCAAGAGCAAGACCCCGTCTCTACTGAAAAAAAATAGAAATTAGCTGGACGTCTAAAAATATATATAGAAAAAATTAGCTGGGCATGGTGGCGCATGCCTGTAGTCCCAGCTACTCCAGAGCCTGAGGCAGTAGGATCACTTGAGCCCAGGAGTTTGAGGTTTCTGTGAGCTAAGGCTAACGCCATGGCACTCACTCTAGTTAGGGCAACAGAATAAGACGCTGCCCCCCCACCCCCAAAAAAAAGCTAGAGAGAAAAGGATAGATACATTTTTAAAAAGTGTTAGTATTTTTAAATGTCTTGGCAGATAGAAAAGAATTTTTTCTTTTACTTTTTCTTTCTTTTAAGAGATCAATTTTTGAAAGCAAAAAACAATATTAATACAATGTGGAGTTTATAACAAATGTAGAAACAGAATGTATGACAAAATGCAACAAAGAACAGGCATGTAAAAACAGAAGTGTATGATTGTGAGCTTCTTGTGTATACCTGAAGCGGTTAAAATTGCTTGAGAGGGCTGTAAATGGTAAGGTAGGTATTATAAACTGTAGAACAATCACTAAAAATTTTAAAAGATAAAGGCTAATAGAGAAATAAAAAAATAATGAGCCAATAGAGAAACTCTAATGGAATATGTTCAATTAAACCAAAAGAAGTCAAGAACGGTGTAATAGTCTAGGCGCAGTGGCTCGTTCCTGTAATCCAAGCACTTTGGGGGGCCAAGGTGTGAGGATTGCTTGAGTTCAGGAGTTCAAGACCAGCCTGAGCAAGAGTGAGACCCTGTCCCTACTAAAAGAAAAAAAAAAATAGAAAAAATTAGCTGGGTGTGGTGGTACATGCTTATAGTACCAGCTACTCAGGAGGCTGAAGCAGGAGGATCACTTAAGCCCAGGAGTTTAAGGTTGCAGTGAGCTATGATGACACCACTGCACTCTAGCCTGGGTGACAGAGTAAGACTCATCTCAAAAAAAAAAAAAAAAAAAAAAAAAAAAGAAAGAAAAAGGAATGGAGTAATAAAAGGAAAAATAATAACACATGAGAAAAATAGAAAATAATTATTAAAATGGAAGACTTAAAGCTAAGTACATTGATAATTGCAACAAATGTAAATCATTTCAACACTCCAGTGACAGAAAACAAGGAGGCAAAGCAAGATGGCCAAATAGAATCCTCTCATGATTGTTCCCTTGCAGGAACACCAAATTGAACAACTATCCATACAAGAAAACACCTTCATAAGTATCAAAAATCAGCCTACCAAGGCAGTAACACCAGGAGTCTGCAAGAATCACAGTGTTACTGGGCTTGGGACACCCCCTAGTGCTAACATGGCTGCAGTTACCAAAGATATAGATCACAACCCTCAATTCCCTTTGAATATCTAGAAAGCATTCTCAAGAAGGATGAGTACAAACAAGTCTAGATTTTGAAGATTAGGATAAATACCCAGACATTAATGAATATCCACAAGCATCAAGAACATCCAGGAAAACATGATCTTACCGGACAAACTAAATAAGGCACCAGTGATCAATCTCAGAATGATGGAGATATGTGACCTCTCAGACAGATAATTTAAAATAGCTATTTTGAGGAAGATCAATGAACCTCAAGACAACACAAAAAAGGTATTCAGTATCCTATCAGAGAATTAACAAAGAGATAAAAATAGTTCAAAAAACAAAGCAGAAATTCTGGAGCTGAAAAATTTAAATAAACTAAAAAATGCATTGAAGTCTCTTGATGGCAGAATTGATCAAGCAGAAGAAACAATTAATGAGCTTAAAGATGGGCTATAAGAAAATACAGAGTCAGCAGAGAAAAAGGGAAAGAGAATAAAAAAGAATGAAGCACACCTACAAGATCTAGAAAATAGCCTCAAAAGGATGAATCTGAGTTATTGGCCTTAATGAGTAGGTAGAGTGTGAGATTTTTATTCAAAGAAATAATAAAGAATTTTTCATACCTGGAGGAAGATATCAATATTCAGGTACAAGAAGGTCATAGAACATGCAGCAGACTTAACCCAAATAAGATTACCTGAAGGCATTTAATAATCAAGCTCCCAAAGGTCAAGATAAAGAAAGGATCCTTACTGTAGCAAGAAAAAAGAAATGAATAACATATAAAGGAGCTCCAACATGTCATGAAGCAGAGTTCTCAGTGGAAACCTTACGGACCAGGAGGGAGTGGAATGACATATTCCAAATACTGAAATAAAAAGTGATTAATCCTACTGTATTTTATACTGTGGAAAATATCCTTTAAACATGAAGGAGAAATGAACAGTTTCCCCGACAAACAAAAACAGAGGAATTTCATCAGTATCAGACCTGTCCTACAAGAAATGCTAAAGAGAGTTCTTCAGTCTGAAAGAGAAGAATGTTAATGAACAGTAAGTAATCATCTGAAAGTCAAAAACTAACTGGTGACAGTAAATACCCAGACGAATATAGAATACTTTATCATTGTAAATGTGGTGTATAAATTACTGATACAAAAATCTAAGGGTTACGACCAAAGCAGTACTAAAAGGAAAGTTCCTAACTATAAGTATCTACATCAAAAAGGTAGAAAAACTTCAAATCAACAACTTAATGATGCATCTTAAAGAACTAGGAAAACAAGAACCAACCAAACCCAAAATTAATAGAAGAAAAGAAATAATAAAGATCAGAGCAAAAATGAATGAAACTGAAACATAAAATACAAAAGATCAATGAAATAAAAAGTTGATTTTTTTGAAAATATAAAATTGAGAAACCTTTAGCCATACTAAGAAAAAAAAGGGAGAAGACTCAAATAAAAAAAGTCAAAGGTGAAAAAAGAGACATTACATCTAATATTGCAGAAATCCAAAGGATAACTAGAGATTACTATGAGCAACTATATGCCAATAAATTGGGAAAACTGGAAGCAATGGATAGATTTCTAGACACATAAAACCTACCAAGATTGAACCAGGAAGAAATCCAAAACCTGAATGGACCAATAACAAGTAACAAGATAGAAGCAAAAGTTCTCCCATCAAAGAAAAGCCTAGGACCAGATGGCTTCACTGATGAATTCTACCAAACACAGAAGGACTAGTACTAATCCTCCTCAAACTATTCCAAAAAACCAAGGAGGAGGGAATACTCCCAAACTCAATCTATGAAGCCAGCATCACCGTGATACCAAAACGAAAGACAAAACAAAAATAAAAGAAAACTATAGGCCAATATTTCTGATGAACATAGATACAAAAATCTTCAAAAATTACTAGCAAACCGAATTCAACAACACATTAAAAAGATTATTCATCATGATCAAGAAGGATTTATTCCAGGCATGCAAGGATAGTTTAACATACTCAAATGAATCAATGTGATGCATAATATCAACAGAATGAAGGACAAAAACCATATGATCATTTCAATTAATGTTGGAAAAGAATTTTATAAAATTCAACATACTTTCATGATAAAATTCTCAAAAAACAAGGTATAGAGGGAACATACCACAACATGATAGAAGCCATATATAGCAGACCCACAGATAATATCATGCTGAATAAGAAATCTTGAAAGCCTTTCCTCTAAGATCTGGAAAAAGACAAGGATGCCTGCTTTCACCACTGTTACTTAACATAGTACTGGAAGTTCTAGCTAGGGCAATCAGACAGAAAGAAATAAAGATAATCTGAATTGGAAAGGAGAAAGTCAACTTATTCTTGTTTTCAGAGAATATGATCTTATATTTAGAGAAACCTAAAGACTTCACCAAAAAAAATTTAGACTGATAAACAAATTTGGTAAAGTTGCAGTATACAAAATCAACATATAAAAATCAGTAGCATTTTTATATGCCAACACTAAACAATCTGAAAAAGAAAACAAGAAAGCAACCCCATTTACAATAGCTAAAAAGAAAATAAAATATGTAGGAATAAACTTAACCAAAGAAATGAAAGATCTCTATAATGAAACTATAAAACATTGATGAAAGAAATTGAAGAGAATGCAACAAAAATGGAAAGAGATTCCATATTCATGAGTTGGAAGAATCAATATTTTTAAAATGTCCATACTATCAAAAGCAATCTACAGATTCAATGCAATCCTCATCAAAATGACAATGACATTCTTCACAGAAATAGAAAAAAAAAATCCTAAAATTTATGGAGAACCACAAAATGCCCAGAATGGCCAAAGCCACCCTGAGCAAAAAGAACAAATCTGGAGCAATCTTGTTACCTGACTTCAAATTATACTGCTAAGCTTTATTAACCCAAACAGCATGGCACTTTCATAAAAACAAATAGACCAATGGAACAGAATAAAGAACCCAGAAACAAATCAACATATCTATAGTGAACTCCCTTTTGACAAAGTTGTCAAGAACATACACTGGGGAAAGAACAGTCTCTTCAATAAACGGCGATAGGAAAACTGGATATCCATATGCAGAAGAATGAAAGTATTTTCATTCATTTTGCCGTAAGCAAAAATCAAATAAAAATGGACTGAAGACTTAAATCTAAGACCTGAAACTATGAAACTACTAAAAGAAAATATTGGGGAAATGCTTGAGTATATTGGTCTGGGGAAGGATTTCCTGAGTAATACCCCCAAAGCACAGGCAACCAAAGGAAAATTGGACAAATAGCATCAAATCAAGTTAAAAAGTTTCTGCTCAGCAAAAGAAACAATCAAGAAAGAGACAACCCACCGAATGGGAGAAAATATTTGCAAACTACCCATCTGACAAGGGATTAATAACTATACTATGTAAGGAGCTCAAACAACTCAATAGAAAACAATTAAATAATCTGGTTTTAAAAATGGGAAAAGATCTGAATAGACTTTTCTCAAAAGAAGACACACAAGTGGCCAACAGGTATATGATAAAATGCTCAACATCATTAGTGTCATCAGAGAAATGCAAATTAAAACTACAATGAGGTATCATCTCACCCCAGGTAAAATGACTCTTATCCAAAAGACAGGCAATAGCAAATGCTAGTGAGGATGAGGAGAAAGGGAAACCTCCTACACTGTTGAAGGGAATGTAAATTTGCGTAACCACTATGGAGAACAGTATGGAGGCTTCTCAAAAAACTAAAACTGAACTACCCTATTGGTCCAGCAATCTCACTGCTAGGTAAAAATACAAAAGAAAGGAAATCAGTATATTGAAAAGACATCTGCATTCCCGTTTATTGCAGTACTATTCACAATAGTCAAGGTTTGGAATCAACCTAAAGTGTCCACCAATGGATGAATGAATAAAAATTGTGGTACATATACAGAATGGAATATTATTCAGCCACAAAAAAGAATGAAATCCTGCCACTTGCAACAGCATGGGTGGAACTGTAGAATATTATGTCAAGGGGAAATAAGCCAGGCACAAAAAGACAAATTTTGCACGTTCTCATTCACATGTGGGAGCCAAAAATTAAAACAACTGATCTGATGGAGAGAGTAGAATGATGGCTACCAGATGTTGGGAAGGGGCATTAAGTAGGGATGGTTAATGGGTGAAAAAATATAGTTACAATGAACATGATCTAATATTTGATAGTACTGTAGGGTGACTATAGTCAACAATGTTACAGTATACTTTAAATGAACTAAAAGTGGCATTGAAATGTGCCTAACATGAAGAAATGACAAATGCTTGAGGTGATAGATACCTCAATTACCCTCATTTGATTATTACACTTTGTATGCCTGTTATCAAAACATCGTATGTACCCTATAAATATATATAACTATTATTTACCCACAATAATTAAATATAAAAAATTTAAAAATAAAACCCAGAAAAAAATAAAGCCAGTGATTTTTAAATTAGGTAAAAAAACAATACTCAACTATATGCTTTTGTAAGAGAATTGCTCAAAATATTAAGATAGATGAAAATAATGGATGAAAAATGATATGGAATATAAATATTAATCATAAAAATTTGAAATGACTATTTTAACATGAAAAAGGATTCTGTGAAAAAATATTATAAAGAATAAATATTAAAAATATTAAAAGAGGCACATTTTATAATGTTAAAGTGGTCAATTCATAAAGAAGACAAAACAATTATAAATGTGTATGAAACTAACAACAAAATTTCAAAATAATAAAGCAAAAACTTATAGAACTAAAAGTTGAAATAGCCATAAATATAGTAGGATATTACAGCAATCTCTTTCAGTAATTTATAAAATAAGTAGACCCCAAACCAATAGGACTGTACTTTGAACATCACTACCAACCACCTTAACCAAATTGAAAGTTATAGAGCAGTGTTCTCCAAAACTGAAGAATACTCAAAATTTTTCAAGTACACACATAATGTTCACCAAGATAAACCATATGCTGGGGTATAATATAAGTCTCAGTAAACGTAAAAGTCTTGACACAATACAGAATATTCTCTGTAATCACATGATTAAATTATAAATCAATAGTAATAAGAAACATATTTGGAAATTAAACAATATACTTTTAAATAACCCATAGGCAAAGAAAAAATTGTCAAAGAAAATTAGAAAATATTTCAAACTGAATGAAATGTAAACACAGTATATTAAAGTTTGTAGATTGTAACTAAAACAGTGCTTAGGGAGAAATTAGAAATTTTAATACATAAGAAAAAAAGAAAGTTAAAAATTGGTTCTTAAGCTTCCACTTGAGAAGGTGGAAAACAAAGAGCAAGTTAAATCCAATGTAAATAGAAGGAGGAAAATAATAAAGAGCTGAAATCAATGAAATAAAAAATGAGCAAGCAGAAAAAATAGAGAAAATCAACAAAAGCAAAAACTTTCTCATTAGAAGAGACAAATAAAGCAGATAAAACTCTAGCAGACTGAAGGGATGGGAGGGAGAGAAAGAGAGAACACATATCAGGAACGAATGGGGAGCTATAACTAGAGTTACTGCATTTAAAAGGAAATATTATAAATGAACTTCTACTAATAGAGTCTATGACTTAGAAAAAATGGGTGATTTAATTGAAAAGCACAAATTACCAAAACAAATATAAGAAAAAATAGAAAATCGGAATAGTTTTGTGTCTATTAAAGGTACTATCTTCATAACCAAAAACTTTCCCACAAGAAAATTCCAAGCCAAGATGGCTTTACTGCTAAAGTCACTTAAGAAAGAAATAATAAAAATCTTAGATAATTTTTTTCTGAAAATAGAGAAGAAAAACTTGACCACTCATTTTATGAGACCATAATTACCCAAACCAAAATCAAAAAAAGACAATGTTGAATTGTTCCCTTTACCATTATATAATGACCATCTTTGTCTTTCATTCCTTTTATTGATTTGAAGACTAAGTTATCTGATATGGCAACTGCTATACCAGCTTTCTTTTAGTTTCCATTTGCATGGAATATTGTTTTCCATCCCTTCACCTTGAGTCTGAATGAGTCCCTGTGGGTTAGATGTGTTTCCTAAAGATAGCAGATACTTGGCTTGTGTATATTTATCCATTCAGCAAGCCTATGTCTCTTCAGTGGGCAGTTCAAGCCATTCTCATTTATTGAAAGAATTGATAAGTGGGATGGATTTCTTTCATTCTGTTGAGTAGAACTTTATTGTTTTGTTTTATCTCTTGAGCCATTGCGGTATCTGGCCTTTGACATTTAGCCTTTGGATGATTTTACACTGGTGAGTGTCTACTGTGCTGATCCATGTGTAATGCAGTTCTGAAAACTTCCTGCAGGGCAGGTCTTGTCCTGACAAATTCCCTCAGTGTTTGCTTACCTGAGAAAGACTTTTTATTTCCCCCTCATACATGAAACTTAGTATTGCAGGGTACAAAATTCTAGGCTGGGCATTATTCTGTTTGAGAAGACTGAAAATGGGGCCTCAATCCCTTCTAGTTTGTAAGTTCTCAGTTGGGAAGTCTGCAGTTGATCTGATGGGTTTTCCTTTGTAAGTTAACTGTTGCTTTCACCTTATGGCTTGTAGGAGGGCCTCTTCTATGTTTATTTTGGCCATCCAATGACTATGTGTCACGGTATTTTTCTCTTTGTGATGAATCTCTCAGGAGTCCTTTGAGCTTCTTGTACCTGGATATCTAGATTTCTAGCAAGGCCAGGGGAATTTTCCTCCATTATTCCCTCAAATAGATTATTCGACTCTTGGGTATGTTCTTCGTCACCCTCAGGGATACCTATGATTCTTATGTTAGTCCTTTTCACATAATTCCATATTTCCTGTAGAGTTTGCTCTTTTATTTCTGTGCTCTATCTGCTGCGACTGACTTGTTTAATTGAAAGGTGTGGTCTTCAAGCTCTGAGATTCTTTCTTGTGCTTGATCTAACCTATTCTTAAGGCTTTCCACTGTGTCCTGTAATTCCTTGAATTAATTTTTTATTTCCAGTTCTGTTTGATTTTTCTTTAATATTTCTATTTATTTGTTCAAGTTTTCATTTATTTCCTGCACTGTTTTTGTGGTTTCTTTGTGTTGGCTTTCCATTTTATCTTGCAATTCATTGAGCTTCCTTACAATCCATGTTTGAAATTCTTCATCTGTCATTTTAATGTTCTGATTTTGGTTGGTATCCATTGCTAGAGAGCTGGTACTCCTTTTTGGGGATGTCTTTTTGCTTTGATTCTTCATACTTCTGGAGTTCTTTTGCTGATTCTTTCTCACCTGGATCAGCTGTTGCTTCTTACTTACGGATTTTCTTTTGTTTGGATACTGACATGCCCGGTTTAATATCTGAGCCAGTAGGTGGTGCTTGTTGGTGAAAATCAACTACACCCTGTATGATGAGTCAGTAAATGCAGTAAAAGGCATGTAAATTGACCTCCCTGTCAGTAGATGGCTCTTGCCAGGAGGAACAAGCTACAGTGTTGTTTTGAGTCCTGTGACCAGCTCTATTTCCTCAGGAGAAGCACTCTAATGCCTCAGGTGGTGGGCGGGAACCTGGAACTTCTAGGTGTGTCCTTATCCTCTACCTCAGCAGGGGAGGGTGGGGGAGTGTGGCTGGGCAGGACTGGGTTGGGTGAGACTTTCCTTGAGTGCCACAGATGCTTTTAGCAGGAGTCAAAGGTCTGTTCTCTGCCTGTTGGCAAAGCTGCCAGGTGGGGCTGAAGTGGCCCCACTCAACCACAAAGTCTGAGTGTGGAGGAGAGCTTGTCTGAGAATGGCAGTCTGGCAGTCTGGAGCAAGCCTCACTCATTTCCACCCTCACCTTCTTCTGGGCCTCTGCCAATAGGCAAGACCTCAAGCTAGCTGAGCTCCTCCACAGCTATGATGCGGGCTGGGAGGTTCCCTGCCCAGGATACCAGCCTGAGCTGGGAGACTCAGCCCTCCCATGGAGGGAGGGGTGCCCTGTGAGCATGCCACAGCTAGGACCCACTCTGCACTTTCACCCCTCATCTGCCCCTGAAGGCACCCCCACCTCACAAGACTAATTCACAAATATCCCTTCTATGCCCCTGGCCATGAGATGGAGACCTTAGGGTACAGGATCTGGCCTGCAGATCCATCCCCCGGGCCCCAGAGATCAAACCTGGTACATTTTTAATGTAAATTATACCACTAAATTTGATTTACAATGTAAAAAAATGAACAAATCATCCTATCAACAAATAAACAAAAAATTCATTTAGGTCCTTGAAAACCAAGCTAAGCAACTAATTCATGGGCTTTCATCTCAGCTTTATTTTGTCAGCATTCTTTGTAGAATTCTAAATCAACAGGCCGAAAGTGAATATCGTGAAAGATACAGATACTCCAAAGAAAATGTTTCCCATTGGTCACAAACCATACTTGATGTGAGTAGACACATTATTGCAAATTTAACCCCAGGTAAAAAAAAGTTAAAGAACAAATTATTTTGATGTTATAGCAAAGGTATTCAAGCAATCATTCAATTATTTATGCAGTATTTATTAAGTGCTTATCCTATGCCAGGCAGAAACATACATGCTGTTTGTTCTTGAGAATTCACAAAATAGAGGCTGAAAAATAAAAAAAACTATAATGCAATTCAATAGAGATAAAGAAGTTTTCCTGAGGATAGTGAAGAACAAGTATGGAAAACATGCAGGTATTTTCATATATGACTTTTACTATATCCACAATATTGCTCTAAAAATACCTCCCAGAGATAGCGATATCAGACTTTAGCAAAAATTTTATAAATTAAAAAGGCATTTTGATAATTGAAATGTAAATTTTTTATCATTTGAAAATATGAGTGGGGAGAGGAGGAGGTAGGAAAAATTACCTATGGGATACAATGCACACTACTCGAGTGATGGGTGCACTGAAAGCCTAGACTTCACCACTATACAACATATACATGCAACGGAATTCAACTTAGACCCCCTAAATCTATTAAAATAAAACAAATTTTAAAAAGAAAATCTTAGAGATGTCTGAATAAATTATTTACATGCTTTCTAGATATCTATATAAGTCGCAATATTTGTAGTTTCATTTTAAGATTTTTTTTTACCTCTGTTGAATAAACATGATATAAAACAATTCTGTGAAGTTTGAAAAAACACTCGCATGAGATGTTTTCTTGGAACATCTAAAAAATACGTGCATAAACATATATAATATATATAATATATATAAAACTGTGACTGTAGTGATCACCACAGGTGGTGTGGATGCCTTAATGATTTGGTAGATGTGTTGTTTCCTTTTTTCTTGTTATCAATTAGGGTGTGGAAAAATGTTGAAGTTTTCACCTTCTGTATTTTTCTTTTTCTCATTGAAGAATATCTATGCTTGGCAGTTCCTCTCTCGCCTCAATTATTCTCATTGGCACACATACCAATTGAAGGTTTTCCACTACATTTAGTCTATTTGAGTGATTCTAGAGGGCTATGTGTGTGTCTATTGTTCCTATGAATTATTGTACTCAATGTAATAAAAGGTTACTGATCAAACTGAAAGATTCATCATGATGGGGAAACAGCTCACTGGATTAACAAAGAACTGAACTGGCATTTTAAGTACTAATTCTAATTTGCAATTGACCTCAATTTCATCAGATTTCTTCCACACATCGACCTCAGGAAGAGCATATATAATCAAAATATACTACAGGGTATAAAAATACGAGATTGTAAGAATTTTTCAAGCATAGTGTTTAATACCAATCTTTAATAATATGACTGGTAGGTAAAATATTTCAGGATTTGTGACTGAGAAACCAGGTGTGCATTTCAAAAGACTCATGACAACATTTATAAGAAAGACCCTTAGGTATGAACAAGAAACCATTTCTTAGGCATTAGCTAAAATCTAAAATTAAGAAAATATAGTCATTTTGAAAGGCAGGATCATTTATGATAACATTCCCCTTTGGGTCACTGAAAAGGCACAAATCATGTATGTTGTACATCTTTCAAGAAAACTCCTCATGTTATAACTGAGATTTAGGAGCTGAAAAATGATTGCAGTTGCCAGGTGGGAATGTGGAAGGTAAACTATTCATAATTTTACCTCACCTAGCTAAAAGGCAGTGGAACTTGGTTTTATATGATTGCTAAGATTTCCTTATAAGATTAACACACTTTGTATCTTTGGTTGTATCTGCACGTTCTTTGTTCTTTAGACCTAAGTTTTAAAACTTAGGTCTAAATCTTTTAAAATGTTAGTTCTTAGAGGAAATACCACAAATGTTGGCCTTGATGAGTGTTAGTCTTTATAAGGACATTAGCTATCTTAATATTACTGCTTTACCCCAAATACTTTACTGTTATTTTCTAAAAACTAAGAGCACTGTGCTATAATAAATTCAATTATCAAAACCAGAGAATTAACATTAATATAGTATTAGTATTTAATCCATAGTTTTTGTTTAAATTTTATGAACAGTATGAATCATGTGCTTTATAGCAAAATATTTTTCTAATCCATCCTCAATTCCAGTGGGTCACATGTTGCATGTAATTTTCATGTCTTTTTAATTTGGATCACTTCCTCAACTGTTCTTTGTATTTCATGATCTTGACATTTTGGAAACCTATGGGTCATTTATTTTATAGAATGTCTCTCAATTTGGCTTTGTCTAGTGTTTCCTCATGATTGGATTCAGGATATGCATTTCTAGCAGAAACACAATGGAAATGATGTTCTGTCCTTCTCTGGGCATCATATCAGAAGGCATATGACATCTAGTTATCCCATTACTAGTAATGTTGACTTCAGTCACTTGGTTAAAATGGTGTCTGCCAGGTTTGCTCCACTATTTTATTCTCCAAAATAAAGTTACTATTTTTCCCTTTGCGATTAATATGTATCTTGTGGGGAGATACTTTGGGACTAAGTAAATTTCTCATTATTCATTTAACTCTCACCTGCTAATTTTAGCATTTATTTATGATTTTTGCTTGAGATGATTACTACTATAGTGGTTGTCAATGACTAATTTTTAAATTTTATTTCTGCTAAATTTATCAGATGACATTTATTCCAAGAACTGTCCTTCCTCCCCCTTTAATTATTTATATCAGTATGACCCGATGGATTCCTATTTTATTCTATGTGTTATAAAACACTACAAACATTGCTTATATTGATGCTTAAAATGATCCAGGTCTGATCGTTGAGAATTCCATCAATCTGACTTACATGTTCGTCTGATACAGCCCTGTCATTCTTTGAGCAATTGCTTATTTTCTGGCACACAAAGATATCCCAGGTTTATTTCCAATATTCTAGCCCCAGCCATGGAGTTAGGATTTCTCCAAAGAGCTCTCTTTCTTCTTAGGAGATATTAGTATTCAAAGGCAAGTTCTGGGCTCTAGGTGCCAGAGAACTTTAAATGATTTTAACCAACCTCATGTGGGCTCACATGACAGGTAGAATTTCTAGGAGTCTCAGTTAGAGACCAAGTCCATGCCCACTTGTCAACTCATTTTCACGGGACTATCCTGAGTGCATGGGAAGCACACCATTTACATTATGGTAAATATTGCTGGCAGGTAAGGATTAAGAGAGGGATCACTGTTGAGCCTTTGCCCAAGTATGACATAGCCATCCCCTGAAGGCATGGTACAGGACATAGAGCTAAGAGAAATCCACCAGAGGCAGTCTGTGCTTTCACCTGCAGAATTACGGCAATGGGCAGGAGAGCTGAAAGAAATCCTCCAAGACTCTCTGGATTTTCATCTATGTAAGGCTGGAGCAGGGCAAAAAACCTATAGGAAATACTTCTAGGTGTTTTTTGGACCCTGGAGTAGGATAGGTCTTCTTGAGCTCTAGCTACAATCACAGCTGGATTCAGCCATTTGACCCAAACTAACATCAAAGGGAGTAGAAGAATTGCACAGCTGAACACCATCCAAATTCCTGACCAAGAGGATGTGGAGAATCAATAAATCATTACTGTTTTCAGCTGCTAACTTTTTTCCTGAAGCAGATACTTATCTATAGAAATGAGATTATATGGTTAAGATTCTTATATTGCTCATGAAGAGGACATATTGATTGTACTAACATAAAGGTGAATGTTTTAGTCTTTAAGTAACTATTAAAACTACAAAGAATTTTAACCAAAAAATCAATAGAGGAGATAAAATGAAATCCCGAACAATTCCCAATTAATTCAAAAGGGGGCAGGAAAGGATGAATAAATAAAGAATAAATGGTACAAAAAGGAAAAAAGAATGCCTGCCAAGATGGCAGTTTTAAAAACAAATATTAATTAATACAATAAAAATAAATGACCTAAACACTCAATTGGACCCAGAGAATGTCGGATTAGAGAAGAGAAAAGGAACTCTATAGATTCTGTTTATAAGAAATAGATGTAAATGATAAAAAAAGAAATACATCATTTAAACATGTCAAATAAAGCTAATGCAATAATTTGTTGGAAATTTCTAGTCTGAAATTTTAGAAAAGAAGATAGGCCAACAATTAATGTGCTAAGCATCCAACTTAAGAAGTTTGGGGAAAAAAATTCTGGAGAATATAGAAGGAAGAAAATAATAAAATAGAAAATAAAAGTATATTACAGAGGATACAAAATACAGTTCTTCAAACAACTAAAAAACAAACAAACGAACTACAATCTCTGTAAGATTGATTTGATTGAAAAGAAATAGATAGAGGGCAAAAATAGCAATATTAAGAATGAAAAAGGGGCAAACTAAGAGAAGGCAAACAATTTCAAAAAGGGAGAAATACTGTGAACCTCTTTTGTAAATTCATTTGACAAGTCAGGTGAAATAAAAATTTTATAAAACATTATACATAATTAAATTGACTCAAGAAGATACAGAAAACTTTAAAGCACTTGTAACCATTATGTAAATTCAATCACTCATTTAAAATCTAACCTCCAAAATAAATTTATCTGAGATATATAAACCTGTAATAGCAATTACGGGACTGTGACCATTGGCACAGGGATGGAGAAGGAAACCTATGAAACAAAACAAAGAATCCTACAACTGACCCCTTAATAAAGCAGTACTGAATGTGAGTAGAACAAGCAGTTGAGCTTCAAGGGCAGACTGGCTAGCATAGGCAGCGGAAAGACTGAGTTTTATTATACATCAGACAAGATGGATTGGTGTCCTAAGCAACGTTGGGCAAACCCCGGTTTCATTTCCTCTAGTCTTTTCAGTTATAAAATTGGATAATAAAACCCAACGTGCAGTCTGTTTATCATATATTGAATGAAAAGGTTTGGGAAAAAATAAGTACTTAGCACATTCGTAAATAAATAGTGTTACTGTTCTCCTTCAACTGAGATACCCACACATTAAAGAGAAGGATGCTGGGTTAAAGAGAGGTAAGTAAGAAAAAAGAGACAATTCACATTTACTACTGTGTTCTTTCCTTATCTGTCTATTTTTTTCTTCTTTTATGCTTTCGACAGTTTAACTGATTTAAAAACGTCAAAACTGGCAAAGCAAGCTAGATTTGGTCAGTAAGAATATAACTAGTTTTCTCTCTGCAGCCTTTTTAAATTTTTTCCTTCCTTCCTTCCTGCCTGCCTGCCTGCTGGCTATAATTTTCATGAAAAACATGTAGCAAGGTGTGTTTTGAAAGCATGCCTTAGGTAAGGGACAGGGGGACTTTGAGAAGTCTCATAGTCATTGTACAATCCAGGAAGCTGTTTTATCGCCCAGTTCTTTGCGTGTTAAAACATTCCCAGTTGAGAGTTAGGATAATAACTTGCAACAACTATTTTAATTAATTAATTTTTTGTTTGGATTTTTAAAAATTGTGTCTTTTGTTTTAAAAGCCACAGGGCATAGGCAGATTGTAAAATATCATTAATTAAATATTCTAAACAACCAGCAATAACATTAGTAAAATGAAGAGAGGAAATTGAGCTTTCAGGAAAACACTGTACCCAGTAGACAAACTATCTTGTCCATTAAGATCAAGACCAGAAATTGTCAGCTTGCTTAAAATTCAATACTGGATACCTACAAGTGTGTCAGGGAAGCCTATGCAATAATGTTAGATTTCTGAGCTATTCAGCTATTCTTGAGGTCCTAAGAATGCCAAATGCTAACGTGCCACATTTTGACAGAGTTACGGAGACCCCGAATTAACCTTATAAAGATATTCCTGTTCCTTTATGACAGGGATAGATTTGACATCTTGTGCTTACCATTATCTGTCTTGTGAATGTTTCAGCTCTGTGAACTTTTTCTAACAAGACGAAGCAGGGAGTTTTCAGAATACATCCAAATTATATGCAGTAATGTTTGCTTTTGTGAATAGTAGATATGGCATTTCTGCCAGGCAGTTTAATATGCCATGGTGAGATTAATGAGCAGACATCTAATAAGCTTATTATTATGTTCTTCTTTGGGTTAACAAAATGGAGCAATAGTTCAGTGATATATCGCCACATTTTTTTTTCACATTAATTCGCCTTCTCATTTTCATTCCTACTCAGTGTCCCCTTCTCTCTCAATTCTAACTTAATACATAGAGAATGAAAAAAAAAGAAAAAAGGGAATTTGCATGTATTTTGTACTTCCTGTATATCGGAAGCTATGCTCCTTTCCCCTTTGTTATTTCATTCAATCCCTAAAACAGCCTTAGAAGATGGTCTATGCAGTCTTCGTCATACCAATGAACCGAAGTAAGACTCAGAGAGGTTATGTCACTCCCCAATGCCACACAGCAAATAAACCGCTCAGTGGGGATTTGAGTCTCAGATTGCAAAACTGCAAAGCCTAAGCAAAATATTTAACAGTCACTCATTTTACACTTCCCATTTATTGTATGATATCATATAGTATCTCCAATAATTAATTTCTATGGTTTCTGATTCTGACTTTGCATATGAGAAAACCTGAAGCAAAGAATAATAAATAGCTCATACTTCCTCTATGGAAAGCCAGGTTTACCTTCTAACAGTAAACCTTTGCATCTGATAGTATAAGTAGCATCTTTATTTTGAAGATGAGGATCGAGAGGTATCAAAAGGATGAGAAACTTACCGAAGGTTACACAGATAGTAAACATTAACACTTGATGTTTTACCTATTTTGTTATACACTGCTTTCACTACGTAATGTAGCAGAGAGAGTTTAAAAAGTGGCCAAGAACTTTAACGTTTTTCATTTCCATTCACATTATTTTAATTATCATTTTTCTGATAAGATACATAATATGTTGGCACCTAGGCAGGGTGGCTCGGAATTACTATAGACTTCTAGTCACACAGAGCATCAGGATGTCTGGCACTTTCTTCTAGAATTAAGATCGCGTTTGAAATTAGAAGGAAATTGCAAATTCAGGTACGCTAGCGAAGGCAAAGGGGTAAATAAAAAATAATTCCACTTAAACTGACCTGATGCCAGAAAGAGAGTTCCGTATTTTAGATTTTGAGATCGTTTCCAGAACCAAGCAAATGGAAGCAGGTGCAATCTTGGTAATAACGAAATAATTATTTAAAAATTATTTAAAAAGTTATTCTGGATAAAACTAATACTTTCCACATTATAAATATAAAATAAATTATGATTTACCCAATAACCCCAACAGCTAATGATAAATACCATTAATATTTTGGTGGTTTTTTTTCCTTTTTTTTCCCCCTTTTATTTTCTAAGTGCAATTTACAGTGGCGAAATTATACTGAAATTTGTTCTTTTGTCTCATGCTTTTTTTCAATTAATGTTCTAACATATGGATTTCCCTGTTGGTTTCATTATCTAATGCTGCATAACAAATTACCTCAAAACTCAGTGGCTTAAAACAATAAAAAAAAAAAATGTTTTCCTCAAGTCTCTGTGAATTAGGAATCCTTAGCTTAGCTGGGTGGTTCTGGCTCGAGGCTCTCATGAGGTTACAGTCAAGATATCAGCCAAGACTGCAGTCATTTGGTACCTTTACTGAGATGAAGATCTGCTTCCAAGACGGCCCACTGACAGAGTTGCTGGCAAGAAGCCTCAGTTGTCACTGGCTATTGGTGAGATGCCTCAGTTTTGCCCTATGTGGATCCCTCTGTTGGGCTACTCAAGTGTCCTCATGGTGGCATGACAGCTGGCTTTCTTCAGAGAGTATAATCAGAGTGCAGAGACCAAAGCCGCAGTGTCTTTTATGACCTAGCCTCAGAAGTCTCATGTCATTATTTCTGTACTAACCTTCTGGTTACGTAAATCAGCACTATTCAACATGGGAGGGTGCCCACATAAAAGTGTGACTATCAAGATACAGAGATCATTGTGGCCCAACCTGGAGACTGGCTACCACATTATTATTAACAATTTTTAAAATACCTTAATATGGTGGTATAAAGGACTGTTCCTCTTTTTCCAGCAAATGGCTTCTCAAGCATGCAGCTGAAAACAGAGAGTGGTAAATATGTGCCATTCTTAGATCAAGTAACACTCAGATCTTGCCAACACACCCTTGTCTCCCCCAAGTCCTCTGAGAATTGTCATTTCACATGACTGAACCACTGCGTGCTATCATTATCCCCCATTATTTTCTGGGACCGCTTCATTATCCTCTATTGTATTGCCCCCAGGGGGTAACCAAAGAGGAGATGGGGCAGGATCCTTGTCCTCAGGATCTGTTGGGTCTCAACGCATCCCTGGCGACTGCTTAGAGAACAACAAACAGAAAAACAAACAAACAAACAACTTCATGTATTTCTCTTTTCCTTATCCTAACCCCCTCAAGACGAGAGAAATAAATTCAAGGCAAGGAAGGCTGGGTGTGAAAGGAAACCAACATCTGTATGTGGGCATTGTCTGGAAGTGTTCAGTGAAATCACAAATGATATCCAAATATTATGTATAAACAGATACTGGAACTTATTCTGGGAAAGAAGAATACGTTGTCATTCTGTTGCCTTGAAATCCTGGATTGGAACATCTTGGACAGTGAGGAAGTGGAAGGAGGACCTCAGAGAATTTATACACATAGTCACAAGGAAATATTTCCCCTTTAAATTCATCTCCCAACACTTTCTTTGTAGCAAATCACTTGGCAACCCTCTGAACATCGAGCAAGAAACAGACATCATGGTATCTGTTTGAGATATATTAGCTTTGATCCGTTTCATAAACTTGTGTTGATCAAAGAACCATGGAAATTTAGGTTTACTTTTGCAGAGAGAGCCGAAGAGACATTGGAGTCAAGGTCAATTAGGAAATAGTACACATTGTTAATTATAACTATTCAATCAAAACTCTGGACTTGTTAAAGGTACCCAGTTAGAGGCAAGGTTGCAGTAAGGAGCAGTACAGGGATAAATTCATGAATCTTAGGGTCAGTGCCTTGGTGATTAAACTTTTGGTTCCTGAATCATGATTCTGGTGATAACTTGGTTGTCTTACATTTCAAAATTGGTTTCTCCTTTTTTATCAGAATGCTAACACATGCATGCCAACACTCAATGGAGATCCATAAATGACTTTCACCCCAGAAATCAAGAGACATCAGTGAATACAAGGTGAATGGGAAACTACAGAAAAGTCATGAAACATTGAGATCAGCTGTTTTTTATTTTATTAAATTTTCTCCCTCTTTACTTTTTCTTTTTTGCAGTTTTTCTAAATCAAACTTGTAGAACATTTTCCTGAAACAGATAAAGCAATAATATTAATTATGGTCAGTAGTACAATGCTAACTATATGCTAGTCACTGTTCCAGTTGCTTCACATATATTATCTCATTTAATCTGTCCAAAGTTCCATGATTTTTAACCCAATTTTATAGATGAAGAAACTCAGGCATAGAGCGATTAAGTTGCACAAGATTCAAACAGCTGGTAAAGAGTGGAGCTAGGATTGAAAAGGTGGGAGACTCTGGGTCCAGAGTCCACCATCTTAAACTCCCTTGTATGCTACTTCCCAATTATAGAAAAAGTGAAACAAATCAAACATGTAGAGTTTTGGGGACCTAACTCATGCAATGACAGGCAAACTGGTCATAGCAGCCAAATAGTAAATGTCTTACTCTGCCACATTTAGAATGTTTAGAAACACTTTGGAGAAAAATTGTGTCTTTTAGGCAAATAGTTATACACAGGTGCATAATGTCTTTCTGTTGGAGAGAGATCAGCATCTGTAAACACGGGTACTCTCTGTGGCCCTCCCAGCCTGCATACCTAGTGGCAGAAGAGGGTTTACTCTACAATGAAAGAATTCTTAAACTAAAAATAGTTCATTTTTCCATTATATCTTTTTGCATGAAGTCACCAATTTGAAGATGAATGTCTTTTTGTTTTTGTCGCAGCAGCCTAAGGAAATTTCAGTACTAGACAGTACTTGGATTTGTCTTGCCCCAGACTCTGAACTTGCAAATGAGGGCAAATATACAAATCATTACGTTTAAGAGAAGACAGATCTCTTATCAGTGTCAGAAAAAAATGGAAACTAAAAGCTCATAAAAATGCTAATGATCCTATCTTTCCCAAATGCTCTGGTATAGTACAAAGTTTCTTTTTGATAATGCTATATAATGCTCTCTTCCCTCTCGCCTGTTAATCTCCATTTCTCTGTGTGAACTTGGAGCAAATAACATAAATCTATAAAAAGATACTCGGAATTCTCTTCCAAATATAATAGTTAGATAGTAATGTGATTGTTGGGCAAAGTAGCATGCTTTGCTCGTTAGCCATGAACTCACAACTGAATGCTCCTCTGTCCTAGCTCTTCCCTCACCCCCATTACTGCTTTCCAGCAGCAGTGCCTGAGAGCCTGCTGGGCTTGTGCTGCAGAACGGAGGCCACTCTCCACGCACCTCCATTAGTTTCTGTCCTTTGCTTTTAATTGAGTTTCTTGCAGTCATTCCCTAAATAACAGACATGGGGAATTGGTTTTTCTAATTGTGAGGCTGTTGTCACCCCTATAGTTATAAGCCTGGGTTTGCTTAAATGAATAAACAGGGCTTGGTGGAAGGAGGCTACCATATCCATGGAGAAGAAATCTATGGCTTCATCATTTACATACAGACTAGTTCTACCTGTTGTTTGAGTATAGTCCATTGACTGAAGTCAAAAAACATAATGCAAAGTAATCAGAGGTACATAATGAACTCTGAAGCAATGGAAAGCCATGGGATAATTTTTATTGATTCTTAGCAATAAGCCTTTTCCCTAGGTAACAGATATTGTCTTGTTCCAGGAGTTACAGAAATTTATTAATCCACAATTAGCCTATTTTTTTTTAGCATAACCTCTAATCCAATAACCAGAATGAACTGATTTATTTCTAAGCCAGGTGATAAAATGAAGTACCTGCTTACAAATAATAAAAAGCTTCTGTTTAAGGATGTTTTTGACCTGCTTTTATCCCACAATTAAAATTTTTTAAAAAATCTGTCAACTACATTTTAAAAGGCTATGAAAATATAATAGCAGCATAGTAATTATATTGCAGATTATGTGATATTTCATTGCAAAATTGAGTGAAGAGTTCTATTATATTTGAACTTCATAGTTTTGCTTTTGTTAAATTTTTGTTTTGAAAAAGGACTTACTGAAAAATAGCATAGCAATTAAAAAATACTGTATCTCGTTTTGTTATAGTTCCAAAAGATCATTTGTGGCCTTAATAAAAAAACAGTTTTACATGAATATATGATTCTAATTTTGTAGAATCCTTTTTTCCTTGTCCTGTTTTTAAAATCAGAAAAACAACGTGGATCAGAGAAGAGCAATTGACTTGTCCTAATTAAAGCTGCCCTAAATGAAATTTATTTGGTGATTTAAATTTTCAAGTGTTAAGACAAATTCAACAAACTCCTAAAATGAAACCTAGTAGAAATATGGCTACTGTGACTAGAATTTGTTAGTCATAATATTAAATATTGTTTTATATTGTCAACACTTGGCATTCTGTATAGTGTCAGATTCCTTCTGTTCTTTGACTGAGGCTATGACTTCCTTGCTTTTTTGTGTGTGTGTGTGTGTATGTGTGCTGCTGGGTCATATTTTCCCCATTTCTCTGTTTTTTTCTTAATTTCCTAAAGACTCTCTTCACTTCCTTTCTGAAGCTACAAAAACAGAGCTTGTTTTTTTGCTCTGTGATCGACCTAATCTTATATATTAGATAGACAGCTGTGGACATTAAAAGTAGAGGTAGTACAGATTTTGTTTTTATCTGAACACTATTATTGTAAGCTAAGGATGTGTTTGTAATGAAATCAGGTGGCCTCAGTTGAGAAACTTACCTGGATATAGGGTTGGCTAACAACAAGAACAAAACAAAATGACAAGCTACAGCTTGCATTTGGCAAGTGTCTGGTGTTTGGAGAAGTAAGATAGAAGATTATGATGGGATGAGAAATTTGAGGTCAGGCATGAGGTGGCATCAGCTTGCTGGTGTTCAGGCCATTCTGTGGAAGACAGTGGTAACCAGTGTTCATAAGGGCTCCCAAAGATTTCAAACTCCTGTTTTTCACGCATTTTATAGTTCCCTTCAACATTGTACCAGGGCTGGTCTGTGTGACCAGTACAATATGGTGCAAGTGATGGTGTTTTCCCCCTTTCGCATTGCTGTAAAAGAATACCCGAGGCTGGGTGTTATAAAGAAAAGAGGTTTATTTGGCTCACAGTTCTGCATGCTGTACAAGAAGAATGGTGCCATCATCTGCTTCTGGTGAGGGCTCCCGGGAGCTTCCAATCAAGGCAGAAGGTGAAGGAGAAGCAGGTGTGTCACATGGCGAGAGAGAGCCAGAGAGAGAGGAGGCGATGCCCAGCTCTTGCATAACCCCTAGAGCAAGGACTCATTCATTACTGTAGGGAGGGCACCAAGCCATTCATAAGGAATCTTCTTCAATGACCCAAACTACCTCCCACTCGGCCCCACCTCCAACATTAGAGATCCAATTTCAGCATGAGATTTGGAAGGGACAAATATCCAAAGCATATCAGATGGTATTCACTTCTGAGGTTGGGTTATAAACAACAATCCTTCTGTTTCTCTCTCAAATCACTTCCTTTGGGGAAAGCAAACTGCCATGTGATGAGATCCTTACACAGAGGCCCACATGGTGAGGCACTGAGGCCGCTGGCTGATAGCTACGTGAGTAAGTATAGAAGCAGATTCTCCAGCCTGAGCAAACCTTCAGATGACTATAGCTCCTGCTGACATCTTGATTACAATTTCATGAGTGAGAATCACACTACTTGTACACTCCTGGACTCCTAACCCTAAGGAACCGTATGAGCTAATAAATATTTGTTATTTTAAGCTGCAAAATTTGGGGTGATTTGTTACAGCACAAGAGATAGCTAATATCTTGTGAACAGGACAGTGCCCTAGTCCACCAACGAAGTGAGCTGTGCCCAGGGCAACAATCAGTGAAAAAGAGACACAGAGTCACAGATCGGGCTTCATGTCCTACAATGGAACCAACACATAAGAGTTGCTCAATTAGTCTCTGTAAACATGTTAACTCATTTGGGTTAACTAAAAACTGTTTAATAAGGAAGGTTTATATTCTCATTTTTACGCACAAAGAAAGCAAGTCTCATATCCTCAGTTAACTCTAAGATCATATAGCTGTCAAGTGGCAGAGCTGAAAATTCAAAAATTCAAACTCAGTTCTGTTTAACTTGAAAGACCACATTCTTAAACTGCTGTAGTTTGTGCCTCTGAGAGTTGTTAGGATATATTGAGCCTCAATGAGTGCCCATTACTAGGCTCTCTCCCTTTCTTTCTCTAGTTAAAAAAAAAAAGAAAAAAAAAATCTTTAATCTTCTCTAATCCTAAAACCCCCTGCAAGGCAGGCATTACTTCTGTAAATAAATAAATGGAAAGGGCCTTTTTAGAGTGCAAATATTAACATGAAAAAAGGAATGATTTTAAGAATTCATCTTATTCCTCATACTCTCCCCTAAGAATACCTCCCGGCTACATACTTATTTTGTTATTTCTCCAAATTAAAGATGCTCATGCTGCTGTTAACAGGTTTATCGGGAGGATTATTTCCTTTTCTGAATCATTCGCTCTGCTCCTCCTTGCCCTTTGCTTGGACAATGAAACATTGCCTGCGTGTCCTCTTCGTAAATATACATTTGAGAGAAGAGGAGAGCAAAACTTTTAAATGTGCCTGAGAAGATTTAAACGAGAAACTCTAAAGAAGTCATGTCCTAGCATCAAAGTACAGTATCAGAGAGATGTTCTTAACACCAGGAAATTGATTATCAGTATTGAAATAGGTAATAAAAGTAAGAAAAAGACTTACACATGGATCCAATAGATGATTGCTACTGACATTTTATTTTAGAACACACTTGCTATTCAGGTGTAGCTGTTTAGTGCCGGAACCTAGTGAAAACACAGCCCATTTTATAAGGAAGTTAGTCTTAAGGGACAGAGATTAAGTATGTCTTCTATCCCATCAATTTTTTTTTTTTGAAAACTCTACATCTATTAAAAACAGATATTTGGCAGAGCCTCCAAATGTTTAAGTTAAAAGAGATGTAAGGTGAAAAAGATCTCCCTGTATTGTATTAACTTTATGAGGAACTGCTTCACATTCCTCTCAGTGTGGAGATACTACTTGGTGATACAACACCCACCCACACACACCACGCGCGCACACACACACACACACACACTCTCTCTCTCTCTCTCTCTCTCTCTCTCTCCCTTCTTATTCCTCTTCCTTTTTCTCTCTTAACTTTAGAATTAGTTGGCTCTATTCCCCCAAAGTACACAAAGAAGAGACCCTCACAAATGATCAACACCTGGAATAGATTTTCTCTTGGCTGTGTTCAAATAGGCATCTTTACTCTGAGTAGGGAAATAGATCACACCCTTACCCTGCCTGACTTCAACATTTACTTGGTATTAACCCAGTTTCCTTAATTTCGGTGTCTAAGCATTACTTACTTTGAGTATCAAGATCATTTCACCTCTGAAGTAAAAGTGACCTTCTGTTTTCAAATTTTTCTTCCTTTCTACAGTAGATAATGGATCCATGATGCCTTAAATTTTAATAACTTCAGAGGCGCATGTGCTGGAAGCAAAAGTAAATGGTTTGAGAAAGCACCACAGTAATATTCCTACATCCAGTCTTCAATACTGTCAGTGTTAACTCTGACTTATGTTTCATTTTAATTTCCCAAGTTAAGATATTCTTGGCTGCTGTTGAATGAGTCTAAACCCCTAACTCTTGATCCTGCTCCCCAGCTCAACCCGAGAATGTATTTTTGATGAGTCAATAGTTATTTATAGCTTGCTTAGCCATTAGCACCACCAAAGTTATCAAAATGTAAAGTTGGTTGAGAACTTAATAAAAATCCTGAATATCTCAGGGTAACATACTTTGGGCCACCTTAGGGAAAGAAAACATGCTCCAATTGAGGAAATGGAAAAATTAGTCCAAGAAGTGATAGAACCATCCAAAAGTATATCAAATTATAAGTTCTTCCAATGACATTTTAGGAGACAAATGAAATGATTATAGCATCCAGTGGGGTTGATGGTAATGTCATAAAGTTACTATTGATGACTCAGGTACAAGTGAATCTTTGATCTCTATACTTTTCTGCAATTTTTTCATAACACTACATACTTTTCTCTATATCCAAAATGAGAATTGCTCACATTCTGAAGTAGCTCTGCCAATATGCTCTGATAAAACTGTAGAACCCAGAACTGCCAATTCAACAAGTTTCAAGACTTGACAGCAGTTCTATAACTGGCCTGCTCTCCCATCTTGCAAACTGAATAAACTCTTTCAAATTGGCCAAACTGCTGTAATAGGATTTAAAATTAGCATTATCCACAACACCATTTTGGAACCTAAAATTTGTCTAATTCTGTCATCCATTAACATTTCCTAACAGTCTTCTACTCTTTGTTCATGTCCTAATATTATCTGTGTGCATGTCTGAATCCACTGTAATATATTATAAGCTCCTTTGTATGTTAGTCATCTGAATATTGTGCCTTGTAACCAACAGAGCACTATATGCTGAAAGTATGATAGAGCCCCAAAGACAGCAGATGTAGATGCCTCTATAATTGTAAATCAGAAGTCATAATTCCATTTGTATTGCATCCATGTAAACATTGCATACTTTCAATCAAAATAGAATGCTAAAATAAAAAACGTCTAGGAGAACTACAAAGCTTTCCTATAGGTTCAACATACTGTGTCCCAGGTCTCTGCCATTTTTGTCACATTAAATATATTATTTACAAATAATAATTATGATGATAAATAGAGAGATAGATGGTAGACAGATAATACTTACATAGTACTTACTATGTGCCAAGTACTGTTGTAGGTAAGTGCTTTACCAATATTAATTCTCATGACAACCCTAAGAGGGAGGTATTGTGATCATAGTCACTTAACAAATAAAGACATTGAGGCAGAGAACAGTTGAATAACTTGCCAAGGTCATGCAGATAGTAAATGGAGGACATCAGATTTTATCCTAGAGCCCATGAATTGCATCACTATGCCATACTGATTAAAGACAAAATAGACATGGAGTGGGTATCATCTCTCCTGTTTATCAGCTTCTTAGTTGTTAAATGACAGGTAGTCATTGTCTCTCATCTGCATAAAGGAAGCTCATAAGGCAAACTAGAGACAGAACAGGAGAAATATCACTTACTATTGGCTTTTTTCTTCTACATAAACAAAAAACCAAATACCCCAAATGTCCTTAATTCTGTGTTGTTATAGGGAACAATTACTGAGTTGGATCAAAGGGTCAGTGCAGTTGGAAAAAGAATTTCTTTTGGTAGAAGACTAACTAAAAGGCTTTGCCCCTGTGCAAAAATTTTTTAACCTATGCTTATTTCCCCATTCATACTTTAAAATATATCTCTGACTATTCTCCTAACACTCTAAAATCTAGTGTTCGGAATAGACAGATTAGGTAACTAACATCCCTTTAAGGAATGGATCCTGAGCAGAATGAATGCTCACCTGGGTGAGCCAACGCTTCCCTAGATTTCTGTAGTATTTACTGTGGGAAAAATAAGAGATGCTATTAATAAACAAACAAACAAACCTACAAACGTTCAGGTATTTCATTAGGTGTAACCAAGACTCACCCTTGGGAGATGCAGAGAGTCTGGCTCGAGATTCAGACTAACTAGATTCTATTGATTATACTTTCGGTGTCCTCATTGTTGGGAAGGTGAGCAAAAGTTAATTAAGCATTTAGATCCATTTGCTTGGCTATAGGTGTGTTTATTATGCTCCAGCTGGTTAGCACATTGTTTAGTGAGTACTGTCTTTGCATCCCTAAATCAATGTGTCTGTTAGACAAAACCCAATGATTTGCCGGCTGTCGTTAATGCACTGAAAGGTCACATAAGCATTGCATGAAGTATGCTCCCGGAGAAAGCTGATCCTTTCTGCAGGATGTCACATTAGAAGAGGAGCTTGTAAGAGCATACCTCCATTTCATACAGTATCTGACATCCACCCCAAGTGGCCACAGGACGCCTTTTTTCAGGAAGGATGCTGCTGTATTATCAAGTGATTTATGAACTCTGTCTAGGATTTACGCAGAAAATATCTTCTAATGCGAGAAAAACAGAGGCAGACTTTTCGAATTGATTTTAAAGCAATTAAATGAGATCAGAACACACTGTTTAGACCCACCACTTTAAAAATGAAATTAATAACTTCTTATTGACAGGTTCAACATTGTTTTAGACACTGGGAATAGAATAGTAAACAATGCTTAATTAAGCATAAATTCTGCCCTCATAAACAGTTTTAAAACCAATCTGCACTGCAGACTATAAGAGTATCTGATTTTGTTTTCTATTTTTCTAAATATTTAATAGATGAAATTTTGTTTTTTAGTGGAGTAGATATTTTATAGGCATAGTATTGGGTCTGCTATATACATTGTTTTATTGTTTCACATAATCATTGGTTGTGGGTGTTGTTATCTTTATTTTACAAGAGAGCTGGTACTCAGTAAGGTTAGGTGATCTTTCCATAAAATTGTTGAGACTGGTACTTGAGTATCATGGGCCTTGAACACCAATTTATTTCCATTACATTTATAGACAGCAATTATATTTCTGCCTCCACATTCCTTTGTATCAAGGCCAAAGTAAAACTTGTTTACTTTTGTTGTATTTTTTCAGAAGTGTATTTCTAAATAAACCTTCTCCCTGACATTGCCAATCACAGTTATGACTTAAAAATTTGCACTGTAATTTCTTGACCTTCTTTAGCATCAAAAATCTGACTATCACATTTCATTTTCAAAGGGAGATTTCTATTCTTATGTCAAACTCCAAAGCATTGGAGAATAGATTCTGGGTTATAGTGAGTAGGATTTTTGTTCATCATTATGTTAGCATTTAGAAGTCAGAACTTGTATCTTTCTTTTAATGCTGTAAATATAAATTGCATCATTTCTTGCCATGAAGAAAAAAAGAACTGAATTGATTTCTTTGAATTTAACCAATTTTTTGGGTTTTCCAAGTCTAAAGCTTAGCCAAATAAGGCAGTAATTAACTTTTCGATCAACCTCCTTTTTATAGTCAAAAAGGCAGTCATCAAATTCTATTGATTTTTTTTCCCGTATCATTTTTCCAGGGATTTATTTTCAATAAAACGTTTTTGGATTCACAAGGTGCCAGAATTCTCTTTCTTTTCTATCAGACCTTATTTTTTCCCCAAATGATGTTCAGGAGAATGATAATAATAACTGGCCTTAGTTTCTGAGGAATTGCCAACATTTTTTAGAAGGAATGTGATAGTCTAGGCCTACAATCGTTTCCACATGTCTTAGCTCCACAACTGAGGGGAATAAGTGCCAATCCCAGTTGCCTTATCTTAATATTCAGTGAGTCCGGGAGGTTGCAGACAAATTTGCTTTAGATGCAGGCACTATCATACATCACAGCAATTTCTCAGCCCCTTCATCACACTCAGAGGTATTATGCTGAGATAGCCAGAACAGCTGTTTTATGCTATGTACTGAGCTGACTCAAAGAAAGCTCTGTCTTTGACATTAGGACAATCAAAGTCCAATTTGGAGTTTTTTAGACCCTCAATTTGGTGGTGGATAATTTTTTAGTGGCTATGACCATATCATTAATTCTTACAAAGTTTAATTTGCAGGATTCTGTTCTAATCTTTAGGAAAATAAAATGAACAATGGTATCCATTATATTATGTTTACATACTCTACAGATGCACCGTCATACACCCCCTCACAACTGGCTTGGCTTCTATAACAATATACTTGTTTACCTTGCATGTTCTGACAGCACATAATATAGTCATCATTCAATTTCGCCTTTTGAGGATGCATGTAAGAAAGAGTAACCAACATTGAATAAAATGACATACTTTACAAGGCGAATTTTGTACAGTGCGTAATAGATTTTGTTGAGGTCACATTATGCACTTCTTTTAATAATAATAATATTTGTGATTCTAACTGAGCACTCATAAACTTAATCTTTTTCTCAGGTCTTAAAAAAATCTCAGCGTGCCAAGTTGGCAAACTCTAGCTTTACTAAAATGAACCATCTTCTATTCCTTCACTATTCCCCTTTCATAGTGATATTACTTGCATCGCCAGAGCTTACTGCATTGCAAAATGCTCATCTTTCTGTGCATAAGGCTATAAAAAATAGTTTATTTTGCAAAATATGTCATAAACTCATTTGGTAGCTTATATCTGATTTAAATTAGTACCTTTACATAATTATTAGAACCTGGGATGTGTAATCCCTACTTTGCCATATGGAACAAATATATGCCTTTAAGGTTATAAACTTTATGAAAAGTAGTGTTGTTTGAAATAAATACCCTTGAAAGCTGTTCTGAAGAAAATGAACATCACTGAAGACAAAGCAAATATTTCAAGTTCATCTCAACACGAGCTATGTTTCTTTCAGGCTCAGAGGAGAGAAGGAACACATTTGTCTTAAATTGGAATTATAGCTAAAGTGATATTCTCTGCCTTTGGGAAAAGAGGTAACCATAGTGGTAGTGAGTATGGCTTGGACACCTCCAGGAGGTGGTTGTAGTCTTTCTCGCTCCTAGTATTGATCGCTGTCATTGATAGGAATGCCTATCCACTCTTCTCTTTTGCCCTGGGTCAAGGCTGTTTGAAAAGCTCTCGACCTAGAAAAATACAAGTGATGACATTACCTACATTTTAAAAGTTCTTTGTGGCAGCAGAGGAAAAAATTAAAGATAGTGAGCGAAGGATTACTTAGGCAGTCGGGTGGAAATTGTTAGAATGTGGCAGTGGCTGTGGGAATGGAAAAGGGTGCAAAGGTGGGAAGAGAAGTAGAATTTGCAGAAACTTGGAAAGCAGACAAAGCTTAAACATCTTAGCAATCAAAGGGATGTGTCTCTGAGGAGATTTCATAAGATACCACTTATTTGGTGCTAACTCCGGTCTTGCCTCATGATTTAAAGATTCAGGAACCTCACGTTATCAAGTTTACAAGACTGTATATTAATACAAGAAATGATTTAATTATTTTATTTGAGAATTCTGTCACAGAAAGCAGATCACTCAATCATGATTTGCTCATTTTGTCATCTGACCAAATACCAAGAAAAAACCATATGAAGAATGAGTTCCTTCCTCCCTTCCTCCTCCCGTCCTTCCTTTTTTCATTCCTTCCTTCTTTCCTACTTTCTCTCTCTCTCTCTTTCTCTCTCTCTTGTTTTCTGTCTCTATCTCTGTATCTCTTTTTCTCTTTTGATGAAAAATTGATCATTATGAGGATTGGTCTGAAAATCTATCTCCTCTGTGAATTTTTCCCCCATAGACAAATCTCCAGTAAAAACTAAATAATAATCAGAATATTACCGCATAAATTTTGAGTAAAAATAAAGATAATTAAATCAAATACTTATTAACATCAGTCATTAAATAGACTAAAATATTCATCCCATGGTATCTTAATTTTGCCAAAGAAACCAGATTACTAAGTATCTTTCAAGCCTCCCTTGAATGGGTACTGCCAAGATTTGCCGTGATGATTTATTTTTTCTAGGCTTCATTGGATATCATCCAAATGGCACAAAGATAACAGTAGGTTAACAGGAAGTCCTTTAGCTCTGGGAGCTGTTCTCTCACTCTAGAATAACTGTGTCTGTCTGATTTGATCCAATATGTGCCTCAGAAGTTGATCTTATTTACTCACCTTGTAATTCTTAAGGAAGGCCTCTCTGGAATGTACTTGATTCAAAGGACAGGTGACTATTAGCATGGGTTAAGGGTCATTCTAAAGTTTCTATCCTGGGAAAATTACTGCTAACTGAAGTAGGGGACATTAGAAAAGAAACTATTTATCCAGGAAAGATAATGTATTCAGGAGTTTAATGTGTTGAGTTTGAGGTGCTTCTAGAATCTCAAGGGTATAGATTTATAGCAAAAAGTTGGAAAAGTGACTTTAGGGTAAAAGAGAATATCATTCACATTTTCTCCAGGTTGGTAGTTCATTGGCTCCTGCATAATGTGAGAAAGATCAGAGCTAGTGATATTTATTTTCAAATTATCTGCACAAAGGTGATTGCTTAATTCAGATTGGGGGAGAAATAGCTGGAGGAGATTGTCAACTCATGTGGGTTTGGATCATAATCCCGAAAGACATAAACACCATAATCTTAAATGCTGAAAGCTCAAAAAATCAAAATTCCTAAAGTCTAAAATTCCTAATGTCTAATTGAATCCCCAAATCATAAGGACAGTTTGGAATTAGATGCAATCAAGGCTTCTAAAAGGGAATTTCAATGTATTACGAACAGTCTATTTTCCCATTCAGCTCAATGCATTTGTCAGAAAATTCAGATGAGTAGAATGGTCACACTGTACAGCAATGACAAAAACTTTAGTTTAAAAATGCATTATTTGTCTGTACTGGCATTCCTTTCAGCTGATGAAATTCTAGGAGCTTTTAATAAATTAAAGCCACATTTTTCTGAAGAAACCCACAAAGTTACTGACCAGTTTGAAAATAATTACATGCACTGTGGAATAAGAAGACACGCAATGGTGTTGCTGCTTGATCACCAGTATTGATTCTATCAAATTTGTGGTCTGTATGTGAGTACATGCACAATGGATTTCTGTATACCCAAATCAACATAAAAGAATGTCACAAAAGATGTGAAAATTTAATAGGGGATGCTCATGTTGGTATATATTGAATCAAAGAAGAATTTCAAAAAGAACAGTGTCACGTAGAAAATGAATATGAACATATTCTCCAAGGAGAGCCATGCCATAAAAGAAAAAAAAAAAAAGCAGCTGTTCATTGAGATGCAAGACTTCAAACTATAGTTAATGATTGTGAAAGTTGGCCAGCTCTTATGGACTACCTCTGTGCAATTGCCCATAATCTACCTGTAACACACTTTTTCATAATGTCAAATTTTCTTTTTAGATTTTTTTTTTTTAGTTTGTTGGTATTTTTGTGTTTTTTCTTTTTTTTCTTTTTCTTAGTTTTTTCCCTACTATTTTAAATTGTCAGCATTATTTTTTTTGAAATTTGTTATGCTATGTATTTCATCTTCACATCATTTCCAATACTGGATGTATAATTGTATAAGACTCTTAGAGTTCTAATTCATTTATGCATTTTTTTGCACCTTTGACTCCATGAAAGTGCTTTGTCACAACATTGACTTTGTGTATAAGCATTGTATGAGTACATGAAAATGTTCGAACTTTTTCAATAAATGAAGAGATATCCTTTTTGTACATCTGTGAAAGATGCATTTGGTGCACTTATGAAAGATAAAAATGTCTTGAGATCTTGACTGTTTGGGCAACTGTACATGCGGTGGTGATCCATCGCAATATTTGATTGAACTCTCATGATGGACTTTGGTTGTCTGTCATAGTATTCCAGATGACAGTAGTTATAAAGCTGGGCACACACAATTACCAACCATGATGATATGCATTTACACATTTCCCTTTTTGACTTATTTCTTTAGGAATATAGTTCATCATCCCCAAGTGTTATACCCATGCGACTGTCATTAGTATACCTGAGTGTTTATGCTTGCAAAAATATATATGTTATTATTGGTTATTTTATTTTATAAAGTGGTCTATAAAGTATTCTGCCATGTTTTATATGCTTCTCAAGTAAATCCCCTTTTAAAAATATAAATGGGGGAGGGGGAATGGGCATATTCACACCCGATGGGTGTGGTATGCACCGTCTGGAGGATGGACACACTGGAAGCTCTGACTCAGCTGGGGCAAAGGCAATATATGTAACCTAAACATTTGTAACCCTGTAATATGCTGAAATATAAGAAAAATAGACATAGAAAATGTAAGGCTGGTGGCAGGCACCCCTTCCCCTCTCTAAAGCTGTAAATGAAGAAGAAGCCGACTGTGCCCGCCAAAAATAACTAAACGCAGAAGATAAGCCAGATGCAGACAGTTTCGGTTCCGAGACTGTGCAGCAGACTCCCTTTCTCGGAACCGCCAAAACCCTCAGTAAAAAATCCCCAGACTCGCTTCAGGCTGCATAAAAAGCCCAGCCCCCTCCAAACGGGCGTGACTTCTCTGGCCCCCTCTCTGGGGACCAGTGAACTTCGCCTGGGAACACTCTCTTTCCTCCTCCCCCAATAAAGCCTCGTTGCTTGCCCTTTTCACTCTGCCCGTCTTTCTTTCTCTGCCGCCGCCCATCCAAAAACCTTACAGAAAAAATATAAATAAATATCTTTTAAATAATTAAAAATTATTTTTTCCAGGATTATATGTTTGGGATTTTGATCTTTCAGGATTTCACTTTTCAGAACTATGACATTTGGGATTGTATCTTTCCAGATTATGGTCAGCTCTGAATTCACAGTGATCTATCTCAAACACTGGTGATCCACAGACATGTTTGTTTTATTTGCATAGCGTTTAAAATTTTGCATTTGAATTCCTTTAGATAAGGCATGTACCTTGCAGGTTGACATAGTCCTTCCTACTTTATGTTTTTCTATACAAAGTTTATTTCACTCATTTTTGTTTGCTGCCTGGCTGCCAAAGACATTAAAGTTTGTGTCCATGGGAACAAGAAGACAGGGAAAATACAATTCCTTGAACAACACAACATTTCAGCAGAAAAAGAAGATCTGAAAAAAGTGATTGTGAATCCTAAGAAAACCAGTTAGATATTTTTTTTATCAGATCTAAAGGAATAGGCAAAGATGATGAAAAGCATGTAATTCAGCAGAAAAGTGAGTAAAATAAAGACTAAATGTAAGGGGTCTGGGGGTGGGTAAACTCAACCAGTGGATGTGGTGCACACTGTATGGGGGAAGGGCATGCCACTAGCCCTGGCTTGGGTGAGGCAAAGTCATTACTTGTAACCAAAATGTTTGTACCCCCATAATATCCTGAAATTAAAAAAACATTAAAAAAGACAATAATAAAAAAGAAAAAAGACATTGAGAAAGTTGTTACAAGGATATTACTGAAACCTGAGAAAGAAAGTTCAGAAGTTGTTAAGGGAAGGAGGCAGAATTTGGAGGGATGAAGAGTGAATAAAAAAAGGAGTAAACAGAAAGAGTGAGTGCAGATAGACCACTTCAAGAATACTGTAGCGGCCGGGCGCGGTGGCTCACGCCTGTAATCCTAGCACTCTGGGAGACCAAGGAGGGAGAATCGCTTGTGGTTAGGAGCTAGAAACCAGTCTGAGCAAGAGTAAGACCCTGTCTCTACTAAAAATAGAAAAATTAGCCGGGTGTAGTGGTGCATGACTGTAGTCCCGGCTACTAGGGAGGCCAAGGCAGGAGGATCCCTTGAGCCCAGGAGTTTGAGTTTGAGGTTGCAATGAGCTATGATCATGCCACTGCACTCTTGCACTTTCTCAAAAAAAAAAAAAAAAAGAAAAGAAAAGAAAAGAAAAGAATACTCTAGCGTATTCTCAGAGCATTTCACTCACTCTGAGTGAATGTGAGTTCTTCTTACATCTATATATGCAACTGTCTACTCAGCTTGGATGTCTAATTATTAATAACAACTCAAAGGAAATATTAATATATTTTATAATAAACTCTAGATTCTTTTTCATGCAAAGTATTCTACTCAAAATATCCACCATCTTTACTCATTGAAACTTCATCCTTCCATTTGCAAGACTAAAGTCCTTGGATTCATGCTTGTCTCTTTCCTATAGGCTCACTCTTCTACTACATTCTATGTCAAGGGAATTCTGTGTTTTCTTCCTGCATACTACTTCTTCAGAATCCAACCACTTCTTAATATTTCTGCCACTGCCAGTATGGTTTGAACAACCATTATCTCTTGCTTAGTTCTAAACAAAACTTCCTAAATTGTCTCCCTGCATTTTTCCTTTCCTCTGTACACTTCCTTACAATAAAACAGCCAAAGAGATTCTTTTAAATGGAGGGTTAGATCAGGTTACTCCTCTCTTCACAATTCTGTGATGGCTTAAACTTCACTCCACATAATGTCACAGTCTTTACAATGGGTTACAAAGCCTGGATCTGTCCCCTTAACCCTTGAGCACATCTCCCACTACTCTTCTAGAACTCAGATTTATTTTATCTTACTTATTTACCTTTATCTTACCCTTCCTTGGAATGGGGGATATAATGGCTAGAGAGAGCAGTTTTTTGGGAGGAATCAAATGCACAGATGTTGAAGTTATCAAGAATAATGCAGGGAGCAATGGAAGATAAGGTGTTGAGCCAAGTACTGAAGTCTCCAGAGAACAGGAGCAATAAGCAGGATGTTGATGGACAGCAGAAATAAAGAATTATCAAGTTTGATTGATGGCTTACATCTTAGGAGGGGTTCCTGGAAAACAAACTTTGGAATGGATATTTCTGTGCAGGGAGCCAATAAAAGTATGCATTTAAGATGGATATCTGTGACAAAGAAAAAGAAGTAAGATTGAGCAGAGGGAGAAATAAAATAACAATGAACAGAACTCATAACAAAGATCTCCATTAGACCCAATCCATCAGGAAACTATGATGCTTGGATGACCACTCAGAGTTGTCTCACCTTGAGGAAACAAGGCCTGGTCCCTTATGTCAACTCATGGACCAGTCATCATTGGCTGTAGAAGAGAAGAGGCATAGCTTCAGGCTTTCTTTGGCTGAAAGCAATTCTCAGAGAAGAACTCAGCTGAGAGTTGCTACCTACCACCAGTCTTAGCAACTTGGAAAATGAATTCTCTATTGGATCTAGGTGGTACATCCAGCATCCATTGCAACTTGCTTCAAAAAAATTAATTTTTTTAAAGAAAGGAGAAGGAACAATGAGTGGAAAAAGTCATTAAGAGAAATAATGATTATTTCCTTAGCTATGCAGAAGCCTTTTGATTTAATAAAGTCCCATTTATTTATTTTTGTTGCTGCTGTGATTGCCACTGGAGTCTTCTTCATAAATTCTTTGCCAAGGCCAATGTCTACAAGAATTTTTACAACATTTTATTCTAGAATTCCTATGGTCTCATGCCTTATATTTAAGTCTTTTATCCATACTGAATTAATTTTTGTGAGTGGTGAGAAATATGGATCCTATTTTCTTCTTCTATCCAATCTATGTTGCTATCCAATTTTCCCAGCACCATTTATTGATATGGATTCTTTTCCCCAGTGTTATTGGGGGTTCACAACATCCCCAATAAAGATAAGGTCCCTGGGCAGAATGCATTGCAAGAGATGAAAGAAACACAGACACAGACACAAGAATAATTTTAAGAGTGTGGGGAAATCAGGGGACCACCATCACTCTAGTGCCAAGGTGGTGGTGACTGAAACCCAGCACTTGCTTTTTATTCTTTTTGCCATGATGCAAAATACAATGATCTCATGTGAAAAAATCACAGGATACAATGAACAAAAGTCTCGGGGCTCCCCAAAAATCACAAGCTTTCCTAACTAATTACTTTCTCCTTTCTAGAAGTAAAAATACATAATTCTTCAGTAGATACAACCTTGTCCCAAGGTAAACTAACTAATTTTATCCCAAGCATGTGCTATGTACATAGATAGCAATCTTTAACTTCAGTAGCTGTGACCCATTTCATCAAGGAACAAAGAAACTACATGCTTTCCACTGGAAAACTAGTTTTGCATTAACTGAGGCATTGTTGAGAGAAAGGGAGAGAAGGAGCTTGGCCCAGTGTTCCAACAATGGAAGCCTTAAGACTCTTCTCCCAGGATGACATATAGCAATCTACCTCTACAGCCATGAAAAGTTTTCATGTCAGGCTGCTCTGCAGGTTTTCAGGCATGAGACCCCTTAGGCTCTGAGGTTGGAGCATGCTTTTCTGTACTCCCAGATTGCTTATGTATGTCCCCCAACTGGGCAGTTAACATCTGCCCTTATTTCAGGCTTCTGCTCAGGCAATTCCTTCACTTCCTCTCCTCTCACAGCCTCAGACATAGAATCCCTAAGTCCCAGTGGTCTTAATCCCATCACAGTGTGTATTGTTGTCTGCTTGGTCAAAGATCAGTTGGTCAAACCATATATGGATGGTTTTATATCTGGGTTCTCTGTTCTATTCCATTGGTCTATGCCTCCACTTTTGTGCCAATACCATGCCATTTTGGTGACTGTAGCCTTGTAGTATAGTTTGAAGTCTGGTGATGTGATGCTTCCTGATATGTTCCTTTTGCTTAAGATTGCTTTGGTTATTCGGGCTCTTTTCTGGTTCCATACGAAGCATAGAATTATTTTTTCTAGATCTCTGAAATATGATGTTGGAATTTTGATGGAGATCAGATTGAATCTGTAAATCACTTTGGGTAATGTGGACATTTTAACAATGTTGAGTCTACCGATCTGTGAGCTTAGCGTGTTTTTCCATTTGTGTCATCTGTGATTTCTTTCCTCAGTATTTCATAATTCTCTTTGTATAGATCTTTCCCCTCCTTGGATAAGTATATCCCTAGGTATTTTATTTTCTTTGTAGCTATTGTGAATTGTGTTGAGTATTTGATTTGATTCTCAGCTTGTTATTGGTGTATAATAATGCTATTGATTTGTGTACATTGACTTCGCAACCTGAGACTTTGCTGTATTTATTTATCAATTCCAGGAGTCTCTTGGTGGAGTCCTTGGGGTTTTCTAGATATAAAATCATATCATCAGCAAAAAGCAATAATTTGACCTCCTCTTTCCCAATTTGGATACCCTTTATTTCTTTCTCTTGCCAAATTGCTCTGGCTAGGACTTCCAGCACTATGTTGAATGGAAGTGGGGACAGTGGGCACACTTGTCTTGTTCTAGTTCTTGGGGGGAATGCTTTCAACTTTTCCCCATTCAATATGATGTTGATGTGGGTTTGTAACATATGGCTTTTATAATCTTGAGATATGCCTAGTTCGTTGAAGGTTTTTAACATGAAAGTATGCTGAACTTCGTTGAATGCTTTTTCTGCATCTATTAATATGATCATATGGCCTTTGTTTTTGCTTCTGTTTATGTGGTGAATCACATTTATTGATTCACATATGTCAAACCATCCTTATATCCATGAGATGAAGCCCACTTGGGTCATGGTGGATTATTTATTTATTTATTTTTTGATGTGCTATTGAATTTGGTTTGCTAGTATTTTATTGAGGATTTTTGTATCTATATTCATAAGGGATATTGGTCTATAGTTTTCTTTTTTTGTTGTGTACTTTCTTGGCTTTGGTATCAAGGTGATACTGGCTTCATAGAATGAGTTGGGGAGGATTCCCTCCTTCTCCATGTTATGGAATAATTTCTGCAGTATGTATACCAGCTCTTCTTTGTAGGTCTGGTAAAATTCAGCTGTGAATCTATCTGGTCCAGGGCCTTTTTTCACTGGAAGATTTTTTCTTACTGCTTCAACCTCATTGCTTATTATTGGTCTGTTCAGAAGTTATATTTCTTCCTGATGGAGCCTTGAGTGGTTGTGTATTTCCAGAAATTTGTCCATTTCCCCTATGTTTTTGAGTTTATGTTCATAGAGATTTTCATAGTATTCACAGATGACATTTTGTATTTCTGTGGTAGCAGTTGTACTATCACCTTTCTTGTTTCTGACTGAGCTTATTTAGGTCCTTTCTCTTCTATTCCTGGTTAATCTAGGTATATCAATTTTGCTTATCTTTTCAAAGAACCAAATTTTTTTTTCACTGATCTTTATAGGTTTTCGATGTTTGTTTTCCATTCCCTTTAGCAGTTAGCTCTGCTCCAACCATAGTTTCATTTCTTTTCTTCTACTGACTTTGGGTTTGGTTTGTTCTCCTTTTCTAGTTCCTTGAGACATGTCAATAGTTTGTGATCTCTCTGTCTTTTTGATGTAGGCATTTAAAGCTATGAATTTTCCCCTTTGGACTACTTTTGCTGAATCTCACAGATTTTGGTAGCTTTGTCATTCAGTTCAAGTAATCTTTTGATTCCCATCTTAATTTCATTATGACCCAATAATTATTCAGCAGCAAGGTGTTTAATTTTCATGATTTTGTGTAAAATTGAGTGTTTCTCTTGGAGTTGACGTCTAGTTTTATTCCACTGTGGTCTGAGAAGATACATAATATGATTTCTATTTGTTTGGATTTGGTGAGACATTTTTTGTGGCTAAGATGTGGTCAATCCTGGAGAAGGTTCCATGTGCCGATGAGAAGAATGTATATTCAGCAGTTTTGGAGTAAAATGTTCTGCAAATGTCTGTTAGGCCCATTTGTTCTGGAGTCCCACTTAAGTCCGGTGTTTCTTTATTTATTTTCTGCTTGGATGACCTGTCCAGTTCTGTCAGTGGAGTGTGGAAGTCCTTGGCAATTACAATGCTGCTGTTTATCTCTTTGCTTAGATCTAGTAGGGTTTGCTTTATGAATCTGGACACTCCTGTGTTAGGTGCATAAATATATGATTGTTGTGTCTTCTTGTTGAATTGCTGCCTTTGCCATTATTTAATGACCATCTTTGTCTTTCTTTACTATTATTGACTTAAAATCAATTTTATCTGATGTAAGAATGGCTACACCTGCTTTCTCTTGGTTTCCATTTGCATGAAATATTTTTTTCCATTGCGTCATCTTGAATCTGTATGAGTGCACAGCTAAGGCAACAATCAACAGAGCAAATAGACAACATACAGAATGGGAGAAAATATTTTCAAACTCTATATCTGATAAAGGGCTAATAACCAGAATCTACGAAGAACTCAAGCAAATCAGCAAGAAAAAAACAAACAACCCCATTAAAAAGTGGGCAAAAGATATGAACAGAAGATTTCAAAAGAAGATAGACAAATGGCCAATAAACATATGAAAAAATGCTGGTCACTAATTATCAGGGAAATTCAAATTAAAACCACAATGAGATATCATCTTACCCCACTTAAAATGGCTTTTATTAAAAAGCCCAAAAATAATAGGTTCTGGCATGGATGCAGAGAGAAAGGAACACTTCTACACTGTGAGTGGGACTACAAATTAGTATAATCTCTATGGAAAACAGTATGGAGATTCCTCAAAGAACTCAAAGTAGACCTACCACTTGATCCAATCCCACTACCAGGTCTTTACCCAAAGGAAAAGAAGTCATTTTATCAAAAAGACACTTGAACTCGAATGTTTGTTGCAGTGCAATTCACAATTATAAAGATGTGGAATCAATCCAAGTGTCCATCAGTTTATGAGTGGATTAACAAAATGTGGTATATGTATACTATGGAATACTATGCAACCTCAAAGAAGGATGAATTAAGGCGTTTTGCAACAATTTGGATGGAACTGGAGACCATCTTCCTAAGTGAAGTATCTAAAGAAGGGAAAAGAAACACCACATGTACTTGCTATTAAATTGGAAATAATCAGTGCGCACACATGCGCACAGAGGGAAGTAAGACTCAGTAGAAATCAAGTGGGTGCAAGGAGATGATGGGCGAAAACCTACCTAACTGGTGCAATAAACACTATTTGGGTGATGGGCGCACTTATTTCCCTGACTCAAGCATAACAAAGTCGACGCGTGTAACCAAAAATATTTGTACCCCCATAATATTTTGAAATTTTAAAGAAATCAATTTAAGAAAAAGAAATAAGGGCACATTTCACTTATAAGACTTGAATTAATGTATTACGGGATTTAAACAACAATGACAGCAAAACCTCCAAATTGGCCTGCATGGAAAGTAGGGTCTGTTAGGGGAAACCAGGTATTTATTTTTTAAAAAATATAAATAGGACACTTGAAAAGAATTTGAGAATTTGCTAAAGTTTTGTGAAAATAAACCTTAATTTATAGAAGGTGGAAAAGTGGATTCAAACTGTGATATATTCAGTGAAATATGTATACTTCTGTATAAGCACTACATGTTCACTATGATTTTGAGCAATGCATTAAACTATTCATGCCTCAAAATCTTCATTGTAAAATTGCGTTAAAGAGAGCTGCCTGATAGTTTTTTGTCTCTTTGCTTCTTTGTTTGGTTTTATTTTCTTCCTTTGTTTCTCTCTTTTATTTTTTTTGTTGCTTACCATATGTGAAGCTCTAAGAGCAGCATCAGAACTACAAATATTGGTAGACTCTCAATAAATGATAGCTATGACTCTTTGATATATAAATAGTTCTCATGACTTACTTTAGCACTCTTATATAACCTCAACTTCCTCAAAATTTTTCTAATGCTCATAGTATATTTCATACTTTTTTTTGCACTGTGAATTTGTAAGAAGTATCGTATTTCCCCAAATATGTTGTAAGCTCTCAGAAAATGGAGACTTTTACTTCTCTGTGCCTCTTTATTACTTAATCATATGCTAATGCTTTTAGTCTATTGTTTTACTAATAGCAATTCTTTTACTACCCCTGGGGAAAACTTGGGTAAATTACCTTTCACATCCTCAATTTCCCCCATTTAATGATATCTATCTTGCAGGGTTTCTGTAAAATAATTTTAAATGTCTTGCACAGTATCAGATATATATTAAGTATTATGTTAAGTGTTTGTTCCTGTCTGTTCTATATTACATTCAATAAATTATTGTTGAGGGTGGCCATGAGTATTACTTAATGTCTAACTGGCATCTGAGAGAGCACAAACAATGGGTAAAGAGGACCTGAATATGACTGGAGGAGTCTAAAGGAAGAAGCTACCAGAAAGTGTCCCCATTTTATAAAATGGGAAACAGTACATGACACCAAGACATGGTTATTTTAGGTGTCATTTGACACCTTTCATTATTCATGAAACCACCTAATTTACTATATCGAAGAGATGTTTTTCACCATAGAATAATAGTTTTGGATATAGGAGTATCCTTGAAGGAAGCTGCTCTATTGTAGGATACTCATCCAAAGTTTTGTCTCAGTAGTAGCTTCCCCTTCACCTGTCCCAAATCATGAAATCCATGTCAGGTCACTTTAATCCACAAGCTTTCTACCTTTCCTTTGGAACCCAGTGGTAAGAGCCATCCTGTTCCTTCAGCTGGAGAAGGCAAGCATTGCCTGCTGTTGAGGTGGTTTAGCAGCTCTGGTGCTCAAAAGCACATTAAGTTCTCTCCAGACAGCAGCTAAGGTGGACTGAAGTGAGAAATCCATTATAATAACCTGCTTTCTGAGGAAAGGGGATTACAGGTAATTTTCTTTTATTCCCCAGTAACAGAATTTTAATACAGTGCTGAGACACTAGTTGAAAATCAAATACCTCACTGAATTAAGGTGAAAAACAGACGAATTGTCTCATTCCTTTCTCAAGGCTTTGGAAACGTGGAAGTTAGAGATTTTTTTAGCGAGTAGTTTTTTGAACATTAGGTACGCTTCCATATCTAGAAAGCACATTTTTTCCCCTGGGCCTATTCAACATGAACAATTGTAAATTCTGTGATATTCGTGTAAATAGGGTTTCAATAACAGAACCTTTGAAAATTATCACATACTCTGGAAAACACACATGCCAATGAATGTATACTTGCACTTATAATCACAAATTCATCATGTCTGTCAGTGAATTTCTTATTCTTAGGTGTGGCTGAAGACAATCTGGAAAATAGTAGCACGGATTTAGTTTTGGCCTCCTGAGCCCGGTTTTCTATGCTAGTGTGCCTACTGGTTGGTGACTGTGCTGCTCTCAACAAAGTTTCTTCTCTCAGACAACTCTTTCCTTGTTGGCTTGTAGTCATTAATAGAAAATGTTTCTAGAATAATATTAGTAATTAAGCAGCCTGTGCTGTTGATTCCCACTGATGAGCAGCCTAAATTTCCTGACATTCTCTTTACATTCGTATATGCAGACCCCTGGATACTCATTCAGCATAGACTACATGGTATACTAGAAAGATTGCTGGACCAAGGACCATATACAACTTGTCCATATCCAAGGAAATCACATATCCTTTGGGGACCTTAATATTTTCATTTTAAAATTTGGAGAAATTGGTTTAGATAACCATGAGGATCCAGATCAACTCTAACATTCTGTGTTACACACACACTCGCTCACACTCACCTTCATTATCAGATGGTAGCTCCTTCAAAGTATGGTTTGTTAAGTTTCCAGCACATAACAGATGATCAATAAACATTTGTTGAATAATGGAAAGGAATCTGGGTATGTATATTTTGTTAAATAGCAGAGTTTGCTGAGATACCAAAAATAACTTATTTTTTTCTAAGTCTTATTTATAGGTTTCAGTGCTGTGTGCATAATTTCAGGTCTATTGCAAGATGTATTATACCCTGAAAATGGGTTTCTAATGGAAAAACCAATTGACTGTTATATAGAGTGGTGTTAGCAGTATCTCCTCTAATGGTACACTTGTAATGAATAGCTGATTAGCACCATGCTATGATTAAAGAGAGGTGAATAACCTTCTATTTTATTCCCTTCTGAGGATTTGTACTCTATGCTAAATTGTTTTAAAGCCCAGCTTTGCATTACTCCTGATTTTGCTGAGCAAGTAGAAACCTGAAATTGTGTGGTTTTCATAGGAATTTACTCAGCTCATCTTTCATAACAATGTCAACATACAATGTTTTATTGGGGGATCCTAAAAGTAAATCTAGAATGATATCAAATTTTAAAACAAAATAGCATCAACTCAAGCTTAAATAGAAAGGGCCTCATAGCTAACAAAAATTAATCAAGGCAAACAACATCATCTACCTGCAGAGGACAGTTAACATTTAACATATTATAAATTAAAACCCCGACCACCCTATAGAATGATAAAGGAGAAAATATTAACATCACAGTTTAGCAAAAGAGCACATGGTATTTTGCAGGAATGGCGACATATCTTTATTGTAGATGAAACCTAAATTAACTGGATAAAGGCTTCTGAGTGCAAAATTTCTCTTTGCAAGTTTCAAAGGGACAAAAATGAGGAGAAAGAGGGTTATTTCAAATATATGGACAGACATCCTTTATTTCTGCGTGTGAATTCCAGCATTAATCAAAAAACCAATAGAAATTGATTGAAGTGGAACTAAAGCCAGATGGTGACACAGAGGAGGGAAGGGTCCTCAGCTGGCACTCACTACTACCCAACCATGCCATGACTACAACACAGGGAGTTGTTGGAAAAAGAAATATTGTTTTTCTCCCTGTCAAATGCAACTTCAATCATGGCTGACTTAAGGCATATTACAGTTTAGTGGAATTTCCAATGTGTTGTTTATATGGATTTGTAAATTACATTCATTTCCTTGTAATACATGAAGGCGTGTATTAAAATTTCACCAAACTTGTCTCTCATATGAGATAATACATATTATTACTAACATTTATACTCATCATTTTCCTTAATCACCAGGGACAGAACAACAGCTGGGGATTGCCTTTAATCTACCAGACATTACACCAAATACAAATGTACAATCTTCAGAATCATTTCATCAGTTTCTAAAACAAGAATATAAACATGAGTTATCATCTGTCACAATAGCTTTATGTGATCAAGCCCTTGCAATTGATCAAAATTAAGCCATTATGTGAAATTATAATAAAGGAGAATATAAAAGGATCCCTGTGTATCCTGAATATCTCACAGCTGTAATGGAATTTCCCTGGGGGTAAGGCAGTATATTTCATAATGTCCCCAGGGTTCTCTAATATTCAATATCTATATCCCTGGGGCTAGAAATTAGGCCTGAAACTAGTGGAATTATTGAAGTATAAGTGGCAGAAATTCACAAGCAGCAGATATGAAATCTACTGACCTGTTTATCTGTTTAGAAACAGTTAATGGTGTCCCACATAGGTGGTCTTTAATCGGTGATGATTTCTTTATTCGAAAAAGAAAAAAAAGTATACATAGGGGATAGAGACACAGCCAAGGGGGAGACAAAGTTCAAGAGTGCACATCATTTTCTTTTTATCACTTAAATGTCTGATCCTTGTGCCATTGTACTGTAAGATGTGTACCCACTGAGGAAAGTTGGGTAATAGTATGAACACAACAACATCCCCATGACTAGCAAATGAAGTTCCTGAAACCAAAACACAAAGTTGAGCATTTGACAGGCCCTTCTTGATACAAGGAACAAGACCAAGGCTAAACCCTCCTCCAATAAATTGCAAAAATACCTGGGAAAATGACAGTGTCATGAATCACCCACACTATCATGCCTCACAGGAAACCAGCTAGGTTTCATCGTGACTGAAATACATTTCGGGAACTAGAACAAGCATGGAGGACACTATGCAAGACTCAAGAAGGCTACCTTGTTGGTAACCCCTCTGCCACTCTCAGCTGTTATTCCAAATACTTGTTTCATTATGTGCTGTTGTAAGAATACTCTTCCTTTATGATCCTTGATTCAGTTGCACTCTATTGACACTCACTCATTCATTCACTACATATTTATTAATAGCTATTGAGTACCCATTCTTATGCTAAACACTGCAGATTCATGAAAAGGAGACAGACATAGTCCCTACCCTTGCAAAGTTCAGAGTCAGTCGAGAAAGAAACAGCACAATTTCACAGATAAGAAAATTCTATAAAAGAAAAATACAGGCTGCTGTAAGAGCAAGTGACAGGTGCTTTTTACCTTGAGTTTTCTACTTACTTACGTGTCCTACTATCTCATGGCTCCTGCCTGTGCTCGTCTCTTAGTGGGTCCCATTTTAGATGCTACCTATTAACTATAGCTCATTATTCTGTCAGAAAGAAATTGATTGATTGATTTGGTCACTATCAACTTAGAGCATCTGCTTTGGGAAGAGCAAATATTGCTAGGATGTCTCAAAAGCCACTGAAAGCCTATAAGATTGCTGGCTCTGCAAAAGTCACTCATTCATTTGTGTTTAGGGTAAAGGGGACACATATTAAAAACATGGGGATCTATTTATAAAGAACTCCTTGGAAGGAGTGTAGGTGTAGCAGGAATTTCGAGTCTTCCATTTCGAACACATAGGTAACTTGTGTGACTTGTTCGATATTGAAATACAAACATCTTATTTGTCTTATAATAGTTGCCTACCTATAGAAAATTCTCTTACAGAATATATAAGTCAGAATCCATTCAGAACACAATAATCACACCTGTAATTTGAGCAGGGTAAATTTAATGTTAAGAAGTATCGAATTGGTCAAAGAGGATTCACTACTAAAAAGGGGTACAGATCACTAAAGCAGTGGTCCCCAGCCTTTTTGGCACCAGGGATTGGTTTCATGGAAGACAATTTTTCCATGGACCAAGGGGTGGGGGAGATGGTTTCAGAATGATTCAAGCGCATTACATTTATTGTGCTCTTTATTGCTATTATTATTACATTGTAATATATAATGAAATAATTATACAACTCATCAAAATGCAGAATCAGTGGGAGCTCTGAGCTTGTTTTTCTGCAACTAGATGGTCCCACCTGGGGGTGATGGGAGATAGTGACACCTGAAGTATGTTGCTTATGTCCAGTCTACTCTGTAATCTCGTTTTGGTTGCTGTCACTGCAGAAAACCCTGCTTCACAAAGATAGGATGTTGGAAATGGAAACAGGTTTTTCAGTGCTTTTGTGGCAATCTTAGGATATTCTGTCTTGATTTTAATCCAGAACATATGGAGATTTGAAGTTGTCTCAAACATACTTTTAAGGCCACTGTCATTTGTGATCTCAAGCAATTGATCCTCTTCTAGCACGGACAAATTCGATTCACCTGGTTTATGCACAAATGGGCCATGGATCCATTCCTTCCCAGTTTGGGGGTCTTTTGTGGTTGGGAATTATTGCCCAAACTCTTGAAAGCTGAGATAGGTGATCGTGCACCAGCTGGGAGAAAAAATAAAAGCCCTGGCTCAGTCTCTTTCAAAATCTCTGCTAATGTTTGAAACATGTCAAAATACCAATGTTTACTCATTGTCCCCAAAATTCCAGTTTGGCTTGGAATGTAGCCACTTTATCTGCTGACTTGAACACAGTTGTTCTCCCCCTGAAGTGACTGATTGAGTTTGTTAAGCAATTTGAATATGTCATACAAATAAACAAGTTTTGGGACCCATTCTGTGTCACTGAAATATGCTGCCATTGGTGACTGTTCTTCTAAAAGAAATCTCTGGAGCGGTTCTCATAACTCAAAAACTGTGGCCAGTGATCTACCTTTAGAAAGCCATCTCACTCTGTGTACACGAGAACACGTGTGTGCTCTGTGTCCATCTCCTCACAGAGCTGTGTGAACAGACATGAGTTAAGGGCATGTACTTTAATGTGGTTGATCATTTTAATCACATCCTGCAAAACGTTGTTTAGTTCAGGTGACATTTTTTAGCTAGCCAGCATTTCTCTATGGATGTCACAGTGCATAGACTCACATTCGAAAGTGACCTCTCTGACCCAAGTAGTGAAACCAGAAAGCCGTCCAGTCATAGCAGCCGCTCCTTCCGTGCGTATACTGACACAAAATCACCGATTCGGTTTTCCTGATATGTAATCATTCAAAGACTTGAATAGTTCTGCAGCTATAGTATTGGTTGGCAACATAAGTGCACATAACATATCATCATGCGCATCCTCCTGAAAAATATATTGCACAAAAACAAGCATTGTTGCCTTGTTGTCAACATCAGTAGACTGGTTAACCTGGATTGCACACCATAGTGACTCATTAATCCTAACAATTGTGCCTTGATATCCTTTGCTACTTTCATCAATTCGTGTAGATATGGTGCTAGCTGAAAAAGGAACACGTGCCACCTTTTGAACTGCAGTCTCTCCTAAAAGTTCACAGCAAGTGTCCTTAGCAGCAGGCAGGATCAACTCTTCACCAATAGTAAAGGGCTTCTTAGCTTTAGCAATGCGGTTAGCCGCTAAGAATGATGCTCTCAGTGCAGACATTTGATGAAGTGGTGGCCTTCAGTAATTGCTTCTATTCTTGTTATTAAATAATTGCTTTGTGTTCACTTTTTTTTTCTTTTGGAAAACTCCAAAGGCTTGTCTTTTAATGCAGGGTGCTTGGTCTCCATGTAGCAAAGCAGTTTTGAAGGTTTCATGGCTTCATTGGATAGCTGGTCACCACAAATTACACAAGTAGGCTTGGGGAATGTAAATCACCTGTTGCAATTAACCCAAAATTTAAATAGGACTCTTGGTTTTTGTTTTAAATGCAGCTTTCATTTTGTTGGCAGTCTTAGAGTCTTCCGCTGTCTCATCATTGGGTCTTTCCCCATTTCAAAGAAGCTCTCCAATGACGTTTGGTTTTTATTCATTTTTGCTAGGGTTAGCTTGTGGCCTTACCAAAACTGCAACACAGACAAGTGCCCAGTGCAGGAAAGATTTGATGATGGAAGTGGTAAATAAAATAATGGGTCGGCCACACACAGACTCAAAGCCTGCCACCAGATGTAGCTTAATTTTCACTTGCCACTCGCTGAAAGGGTTTTAATATGAGTCTACAAACAATTGATTTATTATGGTCTCTGTGCAGTGAAACCTCTCTGCTAATGATAATCTGTATTTGTAGCCGCTCCCCACCACTAGCTTCACCGCCTCAGATCATCAGGCACTAGATTCTCATAAGGACCACAGCAACCTAAATCCCTCGCAGTTTACAGTAGGGTTTGCACTCCTCTGAGACTCTAATGTCACTGTTGATCTGACAGGAGGAGGAGCTCAGGCAGTGATTCAAGCAATGGAGAGTGCTGTAAATACAGATGAAGCTTTGCTCACTTCCCACCGCTCACCTCCTGCTGTGCGTCCCAGTTCCTAACAGGCCACGGACCAGACCAGTACCAGTCTGTGGTCCCGGGGATTGGGGACCACAGCACTAAAGAAGAACAGGGATAGCAGAGTTAGGAAACTTCACTATCTTTAGAGCTGGGGGTGGGGAAACACAAGGAAAAACAAACTTGGAAGTGAGTTCTTCCCACTCTCCAGCACAAAGCTGAGATTCAGACTTTGTTGGAGAGGTGTGGCTGAGGTCCCCTTGGGAGGCAGAGAAGTTCGCTGAGAAGCCACTGCAAACCACTCCTGGGATGCAGGTAAAACTCACCAGGAATTCATTGAATGGGATGTCCATAAAAGTCACTGAGAAGCCGTTTGCTGTGACATGAGGCAGCTCCCTGCTGCAATGCTGTGGTGCTGGTGAGCTCAGCAGGAAGCAGTTACAGGATGATGGTGAAACTCGCTAGGGAGCCACGCTGGGGTGTCTGACTGGCACTCTTTATTATCATTGTGCTGCTCGCAAAGTAGAGGGGTTGACAGGAACCAGCTCCAGCATCAGAAAGCACGGAAAGGAGGGTAGATTTGAAGTTCAGAAATGTTTAAATTGATAATGGGTATACACTCAAATTTGGTGTTGAAGTTCTAGCTTTCACTGTCACCATGGTTTTCAATTATCCTGGTAACTTTGGTGATCCTCTGTTGAAAATCATGACTTATCTTATTAATATTTATACCTACATATAGAAAGTGTTCATTCTAAAATTATTTATTCAATATCATAATGTCTAAATACAACTCTGTCTAATGCATAATGATGAATTCAACTATTTTATAACATGCATATTCACATATGGATTTATTAGATTTGTACATCTTAGAAAAGATTCAATAGTTCAATTTAATTATGCAATTATATACTACCTACTATGTGCAAATCTCTTTAATGAGATGCAGTGATTTAAAGATGACCCTGTCCTCCTGATTGTATAAGTAAGATAAATTCACACAAAAATAACTAAGTCAATACCAATTTTATGTTATTATATTCAGTCATTTGATGCACATTATTTGGTCACCTACTGTGAGCCATATAACTTATTATAGGTACAAAATATGAAAGCATTAGGGAGTTCCCCTGGAGTTCTCAGAGATGGTTTGTAAAAATTGGGATTTGAATTGTGTTCTGAAGAAGTATGGAATTATTCTTCAGTAGCTGAATTTGGGGATAGAAAATGAGCAGGCAAGGCAGAGACAGCAACTTTAGCAAAGAACTAGAGGAGCATATAGGAATTGTTCCATTTAGTATGTCCAAATCATAGCTGGACTTCAATATCTTTTACCTAAATAGATTCCCTTGCCTTCTCTCTCCTCTTTCTGGTGTTCCTGCATACAACAGCTGGATTAATCTCTGCACAGCAAAGTTTAGATTTTATCAAAATCACCTCAATGCCTTCAAACCACTGCATGCTGAATGAAGAATGCCTCCTTCTGGTTTTCAAGGCCCTCCATGGTAAGGCCTCAAACTCACTCTTTAACTTGTTATTCCACAAGTCTCCGATGTTCACCTCCACTAATGTAACTCAAATGTCATTTTTCAAATGCACACCCTCACCTGGAGTAGTCTTTGCAACTCTACCCAAGCCCATCTTAAAAGTTAACTTTTCCATCAAGGCAGTCTTTATCTCTCAATGGATGAAATTTCTCTTCTGAACTCTGACGTGAGTGGAGGTAGATGGAGCCTGACTTGTTTTTATATCCCAAGGATAGCAATGAGGGTTATGAAAAAGCTACAGGGCTACAGAACATAAGATGTCTGATGTCAAAGTATCTACCACTAAAAAGGATCAAATGTTATATCAGGAGAATTTCATTATCTATTCAGGAAGAATATGGGTCCTAACCCCAAAAATTAAACAGACCAAAAATAAATAAGAAATTTTCTCTTGGATCCAAGAAATGGCCTGTGCATTCTAGTATTCCTCTCAGACTTATTCTAGAAGTAAATAGCTGTCCCCTTCATGTAAACTTCAAAGGTCTGGGAAATGCCCCACAATACCTGGGTTCCCTTATGAAACTTCAGGAGGAAGGGAGAAAGCCAGAAGCAGATTTATTATCTACCTAGAGTTGTCTGATTATTTATACCTCTTCATTCTTCCAGGGCTTCAGTGAATAATAAATTTGCAGTTGGCATCTATGCTTTTACTTCGCATGCTATAAATCTAAGACCAAAAGATCCCACACTTTAGTTTTTTAATGATCAAGTGTTGGCAGTCTTGGTGTCTTTAAGAAGGTCGTCTTTATTATCCAAGTGAAGAGCTTATTATGAATGTTGAAGTACAAGTTAGATTCCAGATGTGTGTTCAAACAGGATTAGAATAAGAGAATAAAATAGTACGGGAGAACATGATCCTACTCTAATTTCGCAATTTATTTCTCAGAGTTGCCTGTCGGTCTTGGCACACTGTTGAAATGTAGCATCTAAGGAAGCTAGATTCCTTGTACTAAAAACCACTCCTTTTGAAATAAAGACTGCTGTGGGATAGCAGAATTATATGACTCTGTGGTCTCTGATGACTTATTGTGGATGAGGCATACTATATACCTCTCACTTTCTTTTCTTTCTAGAGAGTTGGGCTTATTGAAGCATAGCTGATTTTTCTTTATAATATGTCAAACTGGCATTTTATTGATGTAGGTAGTGGTGTAATACCATAATACTTTTGACAATATAAAATTATGAGAGAGAGTTAGTTGCTAGCTTAACAACATCGTCATCCTCTTCTTCTATTTTTTTTTAATGTACAACTTAATATAGATTCACTTCCTGTGATACATAATAAAACAACATATTTAAGTTGCCAATGAAATAATCTTTCTGAACTTTTTGCTCATTAACCTCTGTACTTTTTAAATCAGAGTTGGAGAAACCCGAGCCAGTCATTTAAAGCAAAAAAAAAAAAAAAAAAAATTACCCCTCAAACCATAAGCAAATGAAAAGATAGCATTTTTAAATTTGGTCCTGTGGGATAACAATTCTTACTCTTTGTTTTACTTCTTACTACTTATTAAAAACTAGGAACATTGCAGTATGTAAATTATACATTAATATCAGTTATAGTGAATAATCCTTTCCCTGATTATTGGACATATCCATTTTCTTCAGACTTCTAGAAGCTTAACCTCTTCCATTAAATTATTTAAGCTCAACTGAAGAAAGCTTTAGGTTTACGGTGGCATGGAAAGTTTTCAACATCAACTCTATACTAACAAAGAATGGAACATTTCAAAGTATTAACAGTTAACTGCTTAACAATCAGCTTAAAAGATCTGGCTTTAAAAGTACATGCACAGACATTTATTGTCTCCAAGACTGGCATCACACAAGTGAGATCGGCTTTTTATGCTTTCGCTTTTCACTCAGGGCACCTTTGACTATGAAGACCATTTATCACGGTCACCATTGTCTGGCGCTTTAGAGATCTCACTACCAACAGGAGCAGCAGGAGACTCTGGTTTAGAAGAAGAAACGGTTCCAAAATCATTTTTAAAGAATTTGAACCATTTAAAATTCTTTGTATTTTGACTTGTTCTATATTAGTAACAATGTCAGTGGCACTATTGTCAATGTGCTCTGAATACATACTTATTAAGGGGCAGCCAAGACATTAGAAGCTATAACTCTTAAGGTTGGCCTCCTTTTTATTCTCTTGCCAAAGGGCTTCGACTGAAAGGCCAGGGAATGGCTTCAGTTGTGCTGGTCTCCATAGCATCTAAAATTGATGAGCTAGCTGTGTCCAGGGAACAAGCTGCAGAGAACAGTCTGGTACCAGCAAAGACACTAGGTCTCTCTATAATCCTCAATTATCAAACTTTCCAGCAGGAAATTTTAGCTGCTAATAACTTTTTAAAGGCATAATTTAATTACACAATTTATTTCTAAAGATGAGTCAATATAGTTGTCAGGAAAAAACTACTTTCCAGCAAGAATATTGGCAGGTGTTTTGCAGTCTTTTGATAGCTGTTTTTCTGATATTCCTTCATCCTTCTAATAAATTAGGCTGAGAATAAAGGATGAGGCTATTTTATCATAATGCTTTGTTGCCTGAAGTCAACAGAAGGATGACATTCTTTCCTCTAACTGAGAAAATGGAGTAATTAGAATAATGCAAGGTATTCAAAATTGTTGGATCAGAAAATTAATCCTAAAATGTTCCATGGACTAAGAAATACGAACTGGATTTGGGGCCAGAAGGCCTAGGTCCTATACCCAGTGTCGTCTAACCTGAGGCAAAAGCTCAGAGAGTTGGATTTCTTTGCCTGCAGAATCAGGTTTGGAAGCTTTTGAAATGCATACCTGCTATATTGTTGTTCAACCCATTGCTTTGCTTTGGTTCTGCATAGACCTGACTTGTTCTGCAGCAAGTGAGATTGGCAGTATATCTCATCTTCCTTTTAGCAAACACACTACTGAGAGTAACTGCAACTCTGTGGAGGAACTTATCCTAAAATAGCTGGGTTCCTCTACTATATAGTCTTCCTAGGACCTGCACTTCTCATTCAGAGCACTTCTCAGAAATATGCTTTAAATAAAAAATATGTACAGTTGTCTGTTAGTATCTGTTTTCCCCAGTGGACTCTGCATTCTAAGATGCAAGGAATTACAGCAATCTTGCTCTCCACTGTGCCTAGCACATTGTCGAACATATAACATGAGGACTTAACAAGTGTTTGTTCTATTAATAAATAATAAATTTAAACTGAAAAACCTCAGAGCCCCCCTGGCCCTAGCTCTGGTACCCTGAAAAAGAAGGAAAATATAATTAGGGAAGGAGAAGGGAACGTTGGGTATTCTTTCCTTTGGATTTAGCAAAAAAAAAAAAAAAAAAAAAGATCATTACTAAAGTCATTTATAGGCTTTTGTTTGTAACTAATCAAAACACTCAGATATTTTTGATAATGATACCAACTTATATTTTAATATAGCCAATATAACTGTTAAATTTGTAGTTATATGCGATAGCATTCTATAAACTGGTCCTTTCACCAACATCAAGAATGAGAAACATGGCTCGAGAATGATAGTTATAATGATAAACAAGGCACTTTTTAGAAACCCAGATGCTTGAATCAGATCAATATGGATTCATATCCTGGCTAAGTTATTTTGGACAGGTTACTTAACTTTGTACATTCATAAAAAGTTGATCATAGAGCCAATCAATAGGATAACTTCAGATGATACATGCAAAGCACCTATCATATTGCCTGGTGCATAGTAAGCACCTGATGCATATTAGTGGCTAGTATTATCATAATTATAATAGTACTTTTTAGTATAATCTGAATATTCCAAGTCCACAAAAATGAGTTCACCACTAAGTTCTCTAGAACTCATTTTCTGTGAACAAAAAAGTTTGCATAGCCTCAATGCCATCTTTGGAGGTTCCTTCCATTTATTATGAAATCTGGCTATCTCTAAGGGCTATAGCTTCCCCTGCTCTCACGTGGAAGCGCTTTGGCTGGCCATGCATTGTGAAGCCTGGAGATGCCCTCTTTGATTTTCAGTGCAGCTGTCAGTGAATTTCCTCACTACCTGTCAATCACCACAGGGCCAAAGAAGTCGTACCATCAAACTATAGCACCTGCTACATGTCCTTGTGCATTCATTTACTACCTTACCATTACTTCCTTCATCTATTGAGTGTTTTTGGCAACTGGCCTACTGTTTTCACTGTAGAGGACTCTTGGCATTGCTCTTGCCAATTTTTAGAAGCACATAAATGATTCATCTAATACTAACTTTAGTTCTTCAACCATTTCACCAATCATCTTTTTCTCTATCCCACTTCAGATAATCAATGTTGTGGCCAGGCCCTAGAATTTGTTATCACCAATAACTGCCCCACTTCTAAATGCCCAAATTCGAGCATCTTGCATTCTGGCTACAGTGTCTCATATTTTTCCCAGCTCACTTTCTCAATGAACCTAACTGTAGTAATTCTTTAATCACACATGTGTTCCAATCTATTGTTCCCAACACTTTCTCACTATCATCTTTGTCCACATCCTTCCTTCTCTTATCTATTAGCTTTGATCCCATGGTCCATTATTAACATCATTAAAATGTCTCTCTTTCTCACGAAGATATTTTTATGGCTCTCAACCCCTTTTCTACTCCTCACTCATATCTGATGGTAAAATAATCAAAAATTTTTATTTCAATGAGAAAATGGCAGTGAAAGGACAGTGATTTCACCTTTCTGTCAGTAAGTCTGTTACCCATCTTAATGCAGCCTTATTCTCCACATTATTTTTATTCTCAGAATAAATAAACCATTCCTGCTCCCATAGAAAGCCAACCCCTCAACTTGGGCTCCATCTGCTTCTCTCTTACTTAAAGACTTTGCTCCTACAATTATCTCTTCTCTCCCCTTTGCCATCAATTTCCCCCCTCTCTGTTATATCATTTTGAAAAGAAGAAAAAAGACGAATGGTCTTATCATTAAAAATTCCTCTACCTCCACCTTCCGTCTCTCTTCTTAGTAGTCTTACAACAGAGCTCCTTGAGTTTGTGTTCACTGTCTACTTGTTCACCTCTTATTTCTCTCATTAATGTCTTATCGTTAGGATTTTGTCACCACCACCACCACTGAAGCTGCGCTTAATAAAGCCACCGACAAATCCACAGCATGTAAAATCCAATGATCAATTTTTTTTCTCATCATATTCAAACCCTCAACAGTGATAAACGCAAATGATTAGTCTTCTGGTCTTGACCAGTTAATCCTTGTTCACTTAACAACTAGGATAACAGTTCCTTCTGTTTTCTTCCTACTTCAATGAATGTACCAAATTATTCTTTCCTACATCTCCTCCTTTATTTTATTTTATTTTTTACCTTGAACTATCATGAGGCCCAGAGCTCTTCTCTCTACTTATGAATACATCTAAAGGCAATCTCATCTGCTTCTATGGCTTTGAGCAAAGTCTAATTTTATGCCAACTCTCAAATCTTTGTCGTATTCCTGAATTCTATATCTAAAAAATCACATTCTGTGTAACAGAGTTCTGATTGCTACCCATTATCATACCCAACTTTGATCCTTTCAGTTCTTCCCTATTTCAATAAATAGCACAACCACACATTTGGTTGCTCAGGCAAAAACGTTAAGCCGTTCCTTTGATTTCTCACGTTCCTTAATACCCCTTATCCATTTAATCAGCAAGATTTGTGTATTTTGTCATTTAAATACATCAAAATTCAATCTTCTCACCATCTATACTGCCCAGAGCCTACCCCAAGCAATAATTATCTCTTATTTGAGATAATTGTTAGTCTGATGCACCAGATAATTATTAGACTGATGTATTAATCTTCTAATTGTTTCTTCTATTTCATTTATAACCCCCATAGTATATTTTCCACAAAGCATTTAAAGATATATTAAAAAAGAAAAAAATGATGATATTATTCCTTAAGATTCCACCTCTGCTACTCACCATCAAGCTGAAACCCTGCAACGATTTCATCGCATTGTGAATAACATAGGCAGTCTTCAGCACTGCTTGTAAAAGCCTTACATTTAATGATTCCTCATACTTTTTCACTCACTCATTCACCCCATTCCAACCACATAGGTATTGTTGATGCTTCTCAGTAGGACACTCTCAGCCCTATCCCAGGTCTTTATACTTGCTGTTCTGACCCACATGACACGTTCTTTGCCAGATACACATGTGATTGGCTCTTTCCCATCATCTCAGTGTCATCTCCTTAGGAACAAATTTCTTGATGGCTGTATTTAAAGTATCTCCTCCATCTCCAGTCATGAACAATCCCTTTATTACCTGCTTTACTTCTAATACTACTCAACATTGTCAGACTACATACACATGCATGTGCACTCCACATACATGTTTGTTTTTTGATTTCTTCCAATAGAATTTAAGATTCATGAAGGAAATTAGTTTTATTAAATGCTATAATTTCGTGGCTTAGAATAGTGCCTGGCAAATTTTGAATACTCAAAAAATAATTGTCAATCAAAGGCTGAAATCAATGACAAAAATGAATTAGACTGAGGTGACTTTTGGGTTTTGTCTATCTATATATTTGACCAAAACAAAAATGAAGATGCAGAGTAAAAATTTTGATTAAGTACATAGAGAGACTATTTTATTCTCATTAGTGGGTTTTTTTCTTTTTTCTTTTTCTTTTTCTTTATTTATTCAGAGGGTAAAGAATATAATTTCATCCAATCAGCATATGTACTGCCTGCCATGGCAACCCTAGAAATATCTGCTTTTAAACACAATCTTAAGGGTTTCAAAATTATGGACTTTTTTCATACCTAACAAAGCTAAAAATATGTTGCATCAGGGAGGTAATAACAACAACAACAACAAAAAAACAATGATGTGAGTTCAACAATTCCACTTTTGTATTCAATTTATTGCCTTTGCCTTTGTCTCCTCTGATTGGTTCAAGGGTAGCCCTTGGAAGTTGAATCACTGGCCAGTTTGTCTGAGCCCCAACTTTACTAGGAACAGTTTCTTGGCAAATTAATAAATGAATAAATACTGAGCACCTACTATATGTCAAGTATAATGCCAAGGCATTGAAAAGACTGCAGTGAACAAGACGGACCCCAATATTTCCAGACTTTATTCAGTTAGTCTACCGGGGAGGAAATTTATTATGAAGAAATTGCAGGTGTGATGGATTTTACAAAGAGAAATTACATAGTGCCATGTTCTAGTGGTCCTTTCTGCCTGAGGATAGGCCCTCCTCAATCCTTGGGTATTTACCTGCCTTTGCCTTTATTGCTGCCAGCCTGCTTTCTCAGACTCTCAGCAACTTGGTTTCCTTTGTGCTCCTTAGGTATCTTAAGAGTTCCTTGTTCATAGGAATTTATTTTCACCCTGGACCTATTATATTCCAAGAGCCCTAGCCATCAAAGATCTGAAAAGCCAGACAAAAGTTCTGTTATGATTTTAACATCCTAGGAAATTTCCACTAACCTGATACCTACCTCCACATTGGAACCAGAGGTAACATTTTTTTTATTTATCACCAAAATGCTCACCACTCAATAATACCCAGAAAATATTATGGACCTATCTTTATAATCAACCTTTGACAATAATACTCAGGAAGTTATACTTTCCTGAACCAACTTCCTCTAACTCCAGTCACTCTGCTAAGATTGATCACTATTACACTATATGCGAAGCAACTTGAAATTTCCCACAAATTATGAAATAAAGACTTCCTGATGAATTTTATAGGATTCACAGAAAAAATATGTAAGATGTCAAACTATTCATTAGGCATTTTTACCTGGTTTAGGTCAGAGAATGAGGTGTTGAAGAATAATATTGAAATGAACTTGATATGTTGTGAACATGTGGTTGTTATATAATGGAATGGCAATGAAGTAGGAATAGATAATCTATTTTTTTCATTTGGACATTTTAAAGTAACCCTGCTTTAATAGTTGATAGATAGGAGCTTCTGAGCTTGAAATAAAAGAGAAAATTATATTTTCCTCTTGTCTTTTATTTTTGGGTACTTTTTCAAGGCCTTCATGACTTGTTATTTCTCAAGGTTAACATATTCAAACTAAGATTCCCACCAAGTATTTGATTTATTGAAGCATGTGTAGCCTCTTACTGAGTGGAATTGCTGAACCTTTTCTAGTGTACGTTTTTAAAGTAAGTGTGGTGAAGCAAAGCAAAAATTGTGTCTCTTTTGTGAATGTGAGTGCCAGCTCTCCTGGCAGAACACTTAATTTCCAAGATGAATGTGCAATTGACACGAGACAGAGCACATTTAAGCTTTTTACCGTCCTACAAAATAACTGAACCACATTGTGATTTTAACTTATTTCTGTGTCTACTTTAACCCCAAGGCATTTTAATCTGTTGTCTGTAAACACATTTCAGAATTTTATGTGTCTAAATGTGATTGATAATAAGTGCTTTGCTATTTTAATATTAATTAATTAGACCAATTATGAGGGCTATATGATACAAACTGAGCTAAAAAAGTAATATGTTATTAAAAAGCTTAGTTTACTATAACTGAATGTACTTATGATATATATTTATGAATAAGTGATTGGATTAAAAAACTGAGAAACATTAAGAATATGTGATGGTGATGGAACACATTTGACCCATAGAAATTAACCAAATATCAGGCCCTGTTTAAAATCATGTAGCATTAGATTTTTCTTTGTTTTGTAGATTTATATTATCTCCTAATACTAGTGTTTGAAAGATACGTATTTTTGTTACACTTGTTTATACACTGAATTATTGTTCTGACTACCCATTATTTTTCGGAGTAACTAAACTTTGCAGAGACCTTCACGCTTTAGAAATGGGATGGTTGAGATACCAACTTCTTATTATTCATATCTAAAATAACATTTCCTATTCTCTGAGATTCTCAACTATAAATAATATGCTTGCTCTATGTTAATTAACATATATTTAAAATTTTTAATTTATGCATGCATGATAGTTGTATATAGTTATGGGATACATGTGATATTTTGATACAAGCATACAATATGTAATGATCAAATGTGGGTAATTAGGTATCCATTCCCTCAAATATTTATCATTTCTTTGTGTTAGGAATATTCCATATCTACTCTTCTAGCTATTTAGAAATATACAATAAGTTACTGTTAACTATAGTCACCCCATTGTACTACCAAACACTAGGTATTATTCCTTCTATCTAACTTTATTTTTATACTTATTAAGCAACCCATCTATATCCCCCTCCCCACTACACTATATTAATTAACAAATATTACAAGCACAATCAGTAATAGTTAATCTTCGGAAAGAAATGTAATCAGCTTATGACATATATGTTCATAGTAGTATTACTACAAAAGCTAAAAGGTAGAAACAACCCTAGTTCCCAGTGACAAGTGCATGGATAAACAAAATGTACATACATACAATAAAGTGCTATTCATCCATGAAAATGGATAAAATTTTGATACATGTCACCATATGGATGGATCTTAAGAACATTATGCTTAATGAAATAAATCAGACACAGAAGGACAAATATTGCATGATTCCACTTCCATGAGGTATCAAGAACAGGCAAATTCATGGAGGCAGAAAATAGAATAGAGGTTATGAGGGATTAGGGGACGGAGGGTAGATGGAATTATTATTTAATGACTACAGAGCTTCTGTTGAGGATGATGAAAAAGATTTGGGTTTGGTGATGGTTATACAACATTGAAAATGCATTTCATCCCAGTGAATTGCACATTTATGAATTATTAAAATAACAAATATGATATAATTCATATTTTACCACAATAAAAAAGAAGAATATGAAAAAATTCAGGTATTAGACAAGTTTCTCACTTTGTTATATTTGTGTTCTTTGATTTTTTAATGCATAATTGCTTTCAATTACAGCTTTAACATGTTTGAAGTTATCTCTTCTTAAAAGGTCCTGCTATGTGACACTAGCTTATTTACCTATTTTAAAGTATTTCTATTATTCTGGAGATTGCAGAAAGCCTCTAGATTTCCAGGTTGAATACTGTTCTGACATAAAATCTGGTGCTTAAACTTCCTAATAAAGTCAAAGGCTCGTCGTCTTGTTTACTCTTACTAATGGGGAGACTCTTCTTTAATGCCTGAAGATTGACAAATTGGATCTATTCAACTACATGAAAAAGCAGATCTACCTAGTGGAATTCTCCTATTTCTAACTCATTTTATTACCTGAATTGTTTTGCATCCATTTAATTTCCTTGGCTGAATTCTTCCTCAGTTAATCTCCTTCAATCCAACCATATCCACACAAGTTTTCCATAACCTGACGTGGAGTACTGTTACTTAAGCTTTTGTTGCACATGTTCCACCATGCAGGATGCTGTCCATCTTCAATTTCTGTAGCGTATATTATAAGAATATAATTACTTCTTATTTTTCTAGTATAAAATTTTATAATATTGAATGTGTTTTGAAAGTAGCCTTTATACTTGTCCTTGATCCTAATCCTTTTATCAAGAGAGCAAAATGTTTACCTCTTTCTATATCAGGGAGTGACTTAAAATGTCTTTGGGTATGACCATCAGTCAAAAACAGCCCACCCCACCATTTTTCTCTTTCTTCACCCGCAGAAGCATTTTTCCATAGACGTAAATCTCTATTAAAAGTTTCTACACATTTTTATAAATGATTACCAGGGGCATACAGAACATATTTATGGCATTCTCACCAGTTACCTAGTAAGTTACTTATAAAACTAGTGTTTGCTTTATGAAATGTTCATTAATTTTTAGCAGTTTTCACATAAATGATGCCAATACAATTAAACTGAGTGACAACATTTGAAGCTGTTAACTGGAATTTTCTAGATTATCTTATCTCGGTAGTTCTACTTTAAGGAATGGTAATTCCACAGTTCCATTACAGACAAATAGCAATTATTCAAAGCTGCTTGAGAGAAAGGAACACGAGAAAATGACATATAAGCTAAATCCTCAATTTCCCACATTCTCTCAACACACATATTTACACTCAAATTTTGGAGAAAATAATTTATTCACTATCCCCCCTAAATTAAACTAAGTTCCCTTTTGGATAAATTGCATGTATGGTTTTCTCAGTTCAGTATTCTTCTATAGGAACAAATAGGCTTTTGTTAGCTCTACTATAATCCTGACTTCTTTTTATTTCCTTTTTTTAAATAGTGTCCAGAATTACGGGGATCACTGTAATAACAAATCAAAATCAGAAGCTCTTGAATATTTAGTCAGCCTATTATCAATTACTAAAAACAGAAGCTTATTACATTTATTTAGATGTATCTTTTGAGATTCACTTTCCCCCTCAAATTTTTCCTTCTATAAATTCAGCATTAACATTTTTTTTTAGCTATTCTGAATGATGGCAGTATGCACTTTACATTTTTCTTCCCAGGCAAAGTTTACGAGACCTATACTCCTAGATTGGAACTTTAGAGTTTTGAGTATTAATTTTTCTTCATATTGAAGTGAAACAAGAACTTTTTGTGAAGAAAATCTTGCCACTGCCCACTCTAGTTCCTCTGCCAACTATGAGTGCAGGCGAGGGGGTCACAGGAGTCCTGGGATAAGTTCACAAGAGATGGCAACTCTGCCTTTCCCTGTGTTATTTGTACATGACAAGAATAGTGTATACAAAGTTCAATTTTTTGTCAGATTATGTAATCTTGAATTCACTGCTGCCTTCATCTAAAACTTGGCTATACAACCAATATTCCCAGAGGACGTCACAAAAAAAATTTTAAAAATTTAAAAAAGTTTATTCACTTGAGTTGTTAAAAAAATATATATATATGGCCAAGCCACACCCATGGAAATTCTTATTCTGTCATTTTTGGATAGGAATATGGCAATTCTATTTTTCTTTGGAAACCCATGGTTGATTCTGAAAAATAATGAGGATTAGAAGCTAGGTACTTACAAGTTACGTTGCTGAATCATGTCAGAGAACCCCAAACTCCCAATTGCCAGAGGGAGCTGCAAACTTGATTTGAATGTTTTTAGCAGCCAAAATTCTGAGGTTGCACATATTACAACAGTCCCAGCCAACCTTCTGGAATCCACTGAGTTTATTTGTATTCACTTGGCTCAGAGCCAACTCTGGGGCCTCACAATGGTACAGAATGTACTGCACATTGGGGTCCTTTGCTACATATGATAGTGTAGTGTCTAGACTGGTGGGGCGATAAAAGATTCCCCAACAATGCCAAGAACCTCTTCCCGTTGGACTCAACTCCATTAACACCCCTGTGAAACCTTCCCTGCTTCCTCAGGGAGTCATCTCTGACTCTGATTCTCACATCATTTTGTTTGAATCTCTATTAACAGCTTTTATTATCCTGAAGGGTTAGAGTTAGTCATGTGTTTCTTTGTCTCCCCTTGGTCTTCCCCTTGAGTACACAGACATTGTCTTTTCAGCACTTATATTCCTATCAGCATCCAGCATCCAGCATCCAGCACGGTGCCTTTTAAAAAGGTGTACATTCAGTGAAAAGATATCCCTAAATCCCAAATACAAGCTAAGTTCTAGGCACTTAACTGATACCACTTGGTTTGCAAAGTAAATACATAATACAATCGGGTATAACAAATACCTCTTGAACTAGTTTTCTATTACTTGTTAAGGTTAATACTGTAACAAATTGCCACAAACTTAGTAGCTAAAAACAACACAAACTTATTATCTCACAGTTTTGTAGGTCAAAAAGTCCAGACGGACTTGGCTAATTCCTCCATACAGGGCCTCACAAGGCCAGAATCAAGGTGTCAGCTCACTCTCATTTCAGGATGCTACTACTCTAGATACATTCTGGGTTTGGCTGGGAACTCTTGATACATAGCCTCTCTTCCCTCCCAAAGACATACTGATACTTTGGAACTAGTTTTCTTCTTTCTTAGTTGTATTCCAAATGAGCCTTACCACAACATGATCCAGAATGCATTGGCTTCATGTTTAATTAACTTTGAGCTCATGACCTTAGAAGGTGCAGAGAATATTCTTCTGAATTTATATAAATACTCTTTCCTACTCACTTATAAGAACGAGCATGTGCAATTCAAAATGTGTGATTCCCTATGGATTTAAGCTACAATTTGTTTCCTTAAATGGAGACAAATAAATGGGATATTGGAGACATGTTCTCATAGAGTTTACCAAAAGAAAACAGTACACATTTAAATCACAACTTCAAGATTTGTTTCACTTTTAAAAGAAGTAACTCTGTCTTAAAATACAATAGCATTTTGTGCTAAAGGCTAAAGTACTAAAACACATCTATTTAAAATAAAATCATAATAGTCTCAAGAGGTGCATCTTATCACACTCACTTCCCACCAAAAAATAGTGTTGTGCCCAGATAGCAGCAGTGATGTAATGTAATGAATGTCAAGAGTATTCATTAAGATACCATTGAGGGCCAAGGCTTTATAGCAGCTGCAGTCCTTTCTTGGTGAGCTTGCTTTTAAAAAATGATTTCTCATCCTTTCAGACAGATTCTTTTGCTGAAAGTCTCCAAAGACTATTTCATTATCCTACCTTTTCAATGACTTTCCATAAAGGAATACAAGATGTGAATCTGGCTTTTAATATGTACCATTTAAAGTAGTTATCAATGATACATTAGCCATTCTATCCAGTGCTCCTGTGAGGTGGGTGAGTGAATAATTACAGGTGACCTTCAGACAAGAGAGGATCTGATATAGCCTTGAAGGCTTCTAAGTATGGAGTGTTTTGTTTGATGGGTGAGTAATCACTGACTCATTAACATGACATTTGAGAAATTATTAGGAATTCGTAACTAATATAAACCTATTTTTCTTAGTCATGATAGCGGGCTACTGTTCTTACCTGTAATGGTGAATTTTAGCTTTTTCTTTCTTTGTTTCAAGATTTATCACTTGATGGGTATATTTTCCTTCAGGAAAGGACACAGAGTGGTGCTATCAGAAGCAACAATGTTTAATAAAAAAAAAAAAAATTCAAAGCTGGGAAATTGAAAAAGTCAAGAAAAAGATGGATTTCCATTATCTATTCCATGACTAATGAAAAAGAAAAACATTTCTAAGGAATTCTACATGTTTAACCTGGTTTATAAAACTGACCTGTTCAACTACCTTGAATGAATCACTTATCCTGTTGGTTACTACATTAAATCTGTTAAACTATTATATCATAAAGAGTGTATGGAAAGATCTTTGCCATCCATTTTTATATCCCCTGGTGCCTTTATAGAAAAAGTGCTTAACACACATTTGTTGAATAATGATGCCAACTTTTTAAATAATCTTTTTTGTTCAATAACCTCTTTCTCTCTGCTTCAAAGTGTTGAGAATGGGTAAGTCTCTGGGCCACACAGAGTCAGAAAAAAGAAAACAGTGGGGCTGGGGATAATTCTCTGCCTTAGATACTCTTTTCTGGTTGATCCACATTCAAGAAAGAAACAATTTAGCCAGTAAGGGATTGAATGGTTCTAATGAAGACTTCTACTAACATATTAATTTTTGTTAACGTAGTGCACAAAAAGTAGGGTTAGAAATACTTTCTCACTAGCTTAATATCTTTTCCCATTTTTTCCATTTTCATATTTATTCTAGACTGTTAACTTTATTTCTTCTTCCTTTGGAATATCTCCCCCATTATCTCTTCTGTAGCATTTTCTTTACTTCTCATTCAATTAACACAAGACCCCGTGATAACAACCTTTCATCTTTACAGACTAATTGTTCTTTTTTTCTTAGACATAAAAGAAACTAGATAGGTATAAAAATATTCATCAGTTGAGTTGTAAAGGTTAAAAACTATTCACTTTTTTAACTTTTCATCTTCTCATTTTCCTCATGCTTTTTTTTTTTCTATTTACATTTTCAACACCCTTCTTTAATTGTATCTGTCTTTCTGTTGTTTAGAGATAATTAGTAGTGTGTCATTTTTATGCCCAGTCTCCAAGGCCAAAATCTACTTTATAATTAGTTTGAATAATGATGCCAATCTGAACACTCTTTGGGTAGCAGTTTGGTTAGGTGCTGGAAGCAAAATGGTAAGGATTTTTTTCAGTATACAACAGAATCAATATGATGTTGATCTGAATTTCTTTATTGTAGCAACACCTGAAAGCAAGGTTTCATTTGAAGCAAGACACACTTACCTTGATCAGATAGTCAATAATTGCAACAACTCAGAGAAATTGAATTGCTTTACTCAGAAATTGCATGATTTATTAAAGGAGGGGAGACAATATTACTGAAATTGTCTTCCTACCCTTTCAGAATTGCTTTGAGCCATGTTACGAACAACTACAAAAGACTGACAGCAAGAGCCTTGAACATTTCATCTAGAGGACACTCATAAGGTTGGGCTCCTTAGTCAACAAAAACTCTTGTTCATACATTGATACCTTTATTCACTTACTCATTCAACAAATATTTATTGAGCTACTAACATGTGCCGGGGTACTGTGCTAAGGACTAAGACACATTTTTCGTCCCCCAATGATCCCATGTGCAGCCAAAGTGAGGGGATATAGGAGTTAAGATGTAATGGATGATCAAAATCCAATGTGTAAAAACTGTTACAGGGTTGTACCCAAGGAATGCTATCACCCAAAGGAGGAGCCGATTGTTAATCATGAAAGGAAAAGTGGAATGGAACGAGACTCAGTGAGAGACTCGCCTAGTCCTGAAGCTGCTGAGAGACTTTGGGTAAGGCCCATTCATTACATCTTTAGATTTCAGTATCTCACGTGTGCAATGAGATTTTAAATCTGATACGAACACTAGCTAAATTTACTGAGCTCTTCCTGTGTGGCAGGTGCTGTTCCAAGAATTTTATATATATCTATTATTTTTTCCAACTAATCTGTGCGATTGGTGTTATTAATATGCTAATTTTATTTGTGACAAAACTGAGGCCCAGAGAAGTCAAGCAATTGGAGCAAAGTCATCCAGTTAGAAAATGGTAGAGACAAGATAATGCTACTGGCTTCTTTCTTCTGAGTCCTAAGTGAAAACTCTTGCAGTGGAAATTTCCAAGTTAATTTACTGAGGAAGCAGCTGGAGAAACTTGGCCAAGCTTAATATAAAATAAAATGGAGTTTTCTTGCAGCTAATTTATTGTTTACATATTTTTAAATGTACTGTGTTTAGTTTCCATGGAATCCATGAGCCTGTGGGGAAAAGTGTACTTTTCTAAAGTCAGATGCTTAAGTTCTTTCAAACATCTGACATCGGAGTTAAAGCAAGAGACAGGATGATTAAATGGAGAGTGGGTGGCACAGGCAGCGTGGACGCTCCATGTTGAAAATTAGTAGCCTTAAAAGATTTCTGAAAGCTCTTCTTGAGTTAGTGATGTGATTGTTTTTAAAGCTCCAAACTCACCACACTAAACAAAACTGCTTTTAAATGTGCCCACTGCCTCGACATTTTCTCCTCACTCCGGTTTACCTCCTACGCACAGAGGAAATCAGGTCCTGTTTCCTTCCATTACTCTCTCGATAGTAGTTCTTCTCACTTCCGATTTCTGATTAATTGGCATCTTCCCATGTACCTCAGACAATTACCCCCCCAAAAACAGTCTTTGCAAAGTCCTATTCAAATATGATAGTACAATTTAACTTTCCTAACCTTTCGTTCAGAGGGATGAGCTCTGTGAATGAGAAAGTATTTAATGCTTCACTAATGATCCTATTAGAGCCGCACTGACATAACTTGAAACCAACTGAGGTTTGGTATATCTGTACCTGTTTTAAAAAAATGTTTTAAGGAAGTCATAAATGAGATAGTTATAGATAATAGTAATAAATGTCAACATTCTTAAAGAAAGTTACATAAATTTGGGGGGCAAGACTCCTCACTATGTAAGCTTCTAATTGTTAATATAGCTCAGATGAATAAGAAAATTATTAAGGACCAAATATTTTAATAATGCCATCGTGTTTGCTTTCACCTTTTCTTTGCAGTAAAGTGTGAAAGTCAGTTGTTTAATGATACTATTCTTTATCTGTCTAATATGAAAACAGTTAAGACGTGATTCTATTAATATTAATGATGAATGAAATAAGAGAAAATCTTCAGAATACCAGTAAGCACACTAAACTATAAACTTGAATTTTAATATATATTTAAGACTTTGTGACTACTGAAATAATTATTTGAGTAAAACAATGTATTCAAATCTAACAGGATATATTTTAATGGAAACTTTTAAAACAAATAATACTATGTCAACACAAAGATGAAATTACATGTTGAATTTGAGTGGGGTTAACTGGCAATTCTGATACTTCATATTTCAAAGCCTATAATTTCAATATAGTAATGTCTTAGATTTGTAAGCACTTTTACATTTCACAATTTATAAAGTATTTTACATGAATCATTTTTTTGTTCCTTAAAGAAACACTTAGGTCAGACATGAATCTTTGCTTTCATTTAAAGACGAGCCATGTAATGTTGGAAATGTGATGTGCTGTGCTCAAGCTCACACAGACAAGAAGTGGTATCAGCCAGGAACTAGAATCCAGGCCTTCTAATTCCAAAATGCCCTTTCGATGCATGAGGCACACTCATTCCCCTAAAGGCAAATGAAATCATTAGTTTTCAAATGAAGAACCAAGGAAGATTTTTCTTGACTTGCTATTGCTAAATATTTTTTATTTTTTCTCCATGAATCCTTCAGATCCATTCTTCATGTTATTTTACAGTTTAAACTCATCCCATGATGGATCAAAGAAAATCGAATCACTTTAAGGAAGTACTGTTGATCACAGATGAATATTTGGAGGATTTAATTCAGTTAATTTAGTCTCTTACCACCAAGAACCCCAATAAAATGTGACAAATATGTTATCCGTGAAACTTGTTGTTTAACTTCTCTGTCTTAAGGGTTTTTTAAACTATAGAATGGGGATTATAATAATACCTACCTGAGATAATCATATGAGAACTAAATAATTCAATATGTATAAAGCTCTTATTTACATATGTGGCACCTAGTAGGCACGATGATAGTTAGCAATCACTATTATTAGTGCATATATTATGATAACATATATTAACTGATGTTTTAGCTAGTCCAGGTATTTTTAAAATCATATACATTTAAATAAACTTCTTGTTTTTTTCTTTCAGTGGTCTTCATGATGTCATTTTAAAGGCTGAGGTTCGCAAACAGCAAAGATAAGTTTTATTAAGATTAAATAGCCTCCAAGAAGACAAGACAGTCAGTGTCACAATGTCTGCATGTGTTTTTGACTTACACATTTTGGGACATTTTGACCCAGGAGCAGCATGGCGGTTCAGACTAGGCATAGAGCATTCTCTTGGTTCAGTAATTGACACTTAAGTAATAATTACATCAATCATGCTGTCAAGGAACACAGAGTATTTAGACTTAATGGGAAAAAAAAACAATTTATTAAAAAATTCTGCTAATAATATTAATCTTCTCTATTAAGCCCCGTGCATGTATCCACAGACAGTTGGAGAGTGGGTGGACTAAAACTCCTCAATCCATGATTCTGTTCACTGCATTCCCATAACAGAGAAGCCCAGTCTTTTGGGAATTTACAATTTATTATTGGTTATTCATTCTGAAATAAAATATCTCTTTTAAAGGATACGCAGTTTAGATAGAAAACAGATGAATTAATGGACAATTTTTAAAGGAGTAAGGGAAGGAGGGAGGGAAGGAGAAAGACAGGAAGAATTTACAACTCTTAGTTACAAGTAACAGGTAAAGAAAAACAAACCTGGAGCTAGTTTAGGAAAATTTACTTTGTGAGTGCTCAAGTGTCTCCCACAACTGAAGACCATAAATACCTTTGGGTCTTGAGAACACTTAGGACTAGGGTAGAAATACCATTAAGAATCTTTGTCCATATTTTGTTAATGTGGGAAACAAGACTGTGAACAGTTCCTGAATTTTACATCGTAGAATCAATTATCCCAAGGATATTGACTTAATTATTTTCTTTTTCTGAGGCTACGATTCCCAGCGAAGGGATTCGCTGGTCCAGGTTTAATCATTTTGAAGCCTGAGTCCCATTCACTGTGACTGGGGTGGGAGGGAACAGGAGTGGGGTGTTGTGATCAGCCCAATCTGCATGAGTCATTTACTCTTAAACCAATCAGCTATGATCAGGGGTCAGAGTCACTACTAACTCATTTGTTCTTGTTCCCACCACGTGAAGGTGAGACAGAATACTTGCTAAAGGGGTACAAGAGTGATAGCCCTGTAGCGCTCCACCAAAATTCATTTGTTTATTAAATATTCATACAACAAATACTTACTGAGCAACATCTATGTGCCAGACAGTGTTCTAAGTGCTAGGGATACAGCAATGAACAAAATAAACACTTTGAACTGACAGAGAGTATGCATTATTTTCATTAAAAAATGGTTTGAGAACACTATGGTTACCACTACCACCATTTTACACTCACCTCCAGAGAATTTAAAGTACCCAAAATTTTTTATTTTTAACCTAGAGCTAAAATTACTTTTTATACCGTTCGCCATGAGCACAGTAAGAGATTTGGTTTTGGATGATACACTGCTACTCTTGGTTGGTCAATGGCTGAAGTGTCTGCCAGGAATTCCTAAGTTTCAATGTTAGTCCTTTTGATCCCACTTTTCCCTTAGTTTTCTTTCTTGCATTTCAGATCTCTCTAGTTGGTCATCAAAGGGGTAGTCTGTTTTTAATTTAGTAAGTAATAGCCTTGGAACCTAATTTGGTAAGACTCTCTGGGGCTGTATAAACTGGCCTTTTGTCATGGGAGGTCTGCATGCCAGGCCTCTGAGAAGGTCATGACTGTTTACTAGGGATTTTAGCTAAGCTTCTTTTGGAAAGTATGGAGAGGACTGGGGAACATTCAACAGGCTGGTGGAGTGGAATGTTACTCATGAGGTCAGATGTCTAGATCTACTTGCTGAGAAAGAAAGCAAACACCACTGGCTCTGGGTTGAGGAGAGGGCTGCCATCCTCCAGCCCTGACAAACATGAGAAAATGACGGCCATTTGCAGTGTACTGGGGTAGAAAAGACATTAGTAGCAGAATGGGAAAACTTTGGAAATAGCACTCAGTCAGTAAAAGGAAATGCAATAAGGCCCCAGTGCAGCCAGGAAGAACCAGATAGCATAATCATCCATTTGTTTCATAGGGCAAATGGGCATCGATGCCTAAATTGTCATCTATAAAAACTGAGGTCCTGTTGAAAAAAAATAAAAGATATTATTTGCTCACTTCCCATATTAATGATTTATTAACATTAAACATGTTCACCAATAAGAACAAAATTTTCTTAAAGGAAATTTTTAAGAATGTACTAAACAAGCCACTGCTTTCTAATCTTGCTAAAATAGAGGTTTTAAAACTGCCTTAAAGTAAACTTAGAAGCAATTTCTAAATCAAATACATGAAAGGGTGAAAATATTTTTAAAAAAAGAGAGACAAATAATGCCATTGACCAGTTCAAAATCATGCCTAGTTCATAGTGGATGCTAATGAATATGTTTAAAGGAATTGTGTCTTATATTTGGTAAGTTATTTTACTTCTTTTGTCATTTTAGATATAATCATAGGACACTTAGACACTCATCATCTTTTAAAAAGGAGGCAATAAAAAATACTACACTGGACAAATTATTTTAAATTTGAATGGCAATATTTCCATCTGTATATCCAATGTACTTCATTCAATATTCATATTAATAAGTTTAATGAAAGACGAACTTTCAAATTGCACATTACTTTGCATATAGAAGGTATACAATACATTTATTTAAATAAATTGCACTGAATTATTTAAGAATAATTTATAGACACTAGGTTCTTCTTGACCCAAATTACCCCTGAAAGTGAAAGAATTTTGCAATTTGGCCAGTATTTTTGCATTCTGCATGTAGCCAGAGATTGAATGTCCACTTAAAATCATCAGCATCAGGCCCATAAAGTATGTGTTCCTGTATATAGTGTTTCTGTGTTTTGCTATAAGCAAAACTCTGTAAAATAAACACAACTCTCGTTGCATTAGAGATGAGGTTGTCACAGTCATTCTAGTTCATACCCAGTTGATATTAAAAATAGAGTTTTTCACAAGGTAAGCAACAGGGAAATTACATTTTCTAGATTCAGGTCCCCCACACAATTTCCAAGTGATGTAGCATCAACACGAGGGAAGGAGTTTGATTTTATGACAGTGTGTTTACAAATATATTAAGGGTAGAACTTCCAGCACCCTGAATGGGATTTGAGAATCAGTTCTTGCTTATCACAGCCATGGCTGCTTGTCTACAGCTGTGTCTCTTGACAGTATGATGAAAATGAGGCCAGTGCTTATTTTTGTTCCTCTTTGGTTTAAACTACCCACCTATCTCCACACGAAAACCCATTTAGATGATGTTTTAAGTGCCAAAAGGACACATTAATTAAATGTTACAGAACGAATGTTCTAGAAAGGATGTCATTCATACAAAAAGCTTCAATAAGAAGTCATTTTTGAATACTGAGAGGCCCCAAATGGAATACAATATAAATTACAGCAGCTCATCAAAGCTAACATACATCTCACAAACCATTCAACAATTCTCCATCTCATAGTCTGAAATTAAAATCCGTCTGTTTTTCTCTAAGGTCTAGTCCCAATTGTCTTATAGTTTTGATGGGTAAATATTACTGGGATATTACTTTATGTAACTTACTTTTCCTCTGTTTTATACAATTCTATTTTATTGTAAACTTTTTGCACTTGGCAATGCATAATATATAGGAATTAGTTCAAGAACTACAGTTTCTAAAAAGGTAAAAATTAAGGTCAAGTACATGGTAATTGTTTATAGAAAAATTTCCTGAAACATTTTTATTTTTATTTATTTATTTTATTTATTTATTTTTATTTATTTATTTTTTTGAGACAGAGTCTCACTCTTTTGCCCGGGCTAGAGTGAGTGCCATGGCGTCAGCCCAGCTCACAGCAACCTCAAACTCCTGGGCTCAAGCGATCCTTCTGCACCAGCCTCCCAAGTAGCTGGGACTACAGGCATGCGCCACCATGCCCAGCTAATTTCTTCTATATATTTTTAGTTGGCCAATTAATTTCTTTCTAATTTTTAGTAGAGACAGGATCTCGCTCTTGCTCAGGCTGGTTTTGAACTCCTGAGCTCAAGCAATCCGCCCACCTCGGCCTCCCAGAGTGCTAGGATTACAGGCGTGAGCCACTGCACCCGGCCCCTGAAACATTTTTAGATTCAATAAAATAGAGGCAGGTTTAAGAACATTTGCTGAAGATGGCAGTGATTCTAGAGCCTGCCTATAGCCTTAGTGTAGACAGCTTTCCTGTGCTAATACAGATTTTAGAGAGACTAACAACCTCTTTTCTTGTTTTGGCTTTATCTTTGATTTAGTTTATCTGACACTGTTTGCACCTTTCTCCTTCATAGTCCATTTCCTTTATGTTGTGTTGCATCTACATTAATAACCAGGAAAAGAGAATCAAAGTAAAATGTGTTTTTTCACCTTAAAAGTACAAAAAAAGTTTTTTCTTCCACCTCACTTAATTTTGCTAGCCCTACTGAAAGAAATCTGAAAAACTACCAAAGAAATCTGTCAGCAAAAGGCAAGACCTGTCTAATTTATGATTAAAACCTGACTTGGAGCTCTGGCAGTTTATTTTTGGAAATTGTTGTGTGTTTGGGACAGCCTGTAGTACTGAGGAGGAGAAAGAGGCAACTTAAAGAATTTTGAAAGTATTGCTCAACTTTTTAAATGAGTGGGGGTAGGGTATTAATCTATAAACGGATGAAAAGAAAACAGAAAAAATTGCTAAATAGGAAAAAGAAGAGTGAGAAATAAGTCTCATGTCTTGAGGAATAGTGCTTTTTGGGGTACTCTTTCTTCTACTTGATATTCATAGCCCTGAGTTATGGCTTTTCTTTCTTTATAATGAGGGGCATGATAATTAGCATTGCTTTTGCTGTTATTATTTTTTCTCTTGAATAAGAGAGTCTTGGGTTTAGATCTTTATACAGTGTACTCATTGTATAATTTTAGGCAAGTGAGCAAATCTCCTTAATGCTCACATTTCTCATTGGTAAATAGAAGCAAAGAATACTCACCTTGCAGGGATATCAGAAGGAAGAAAAGTAAAATATATTAAATGCTGGACACATCAAAAAGTCTAATAAAAAGTAACTGCATAGCTGGTTACAGCTGCCATGGAGGATGGAGACTGGAGGGAAGGTTGAGGCCACCCGAAGGTGGAATCTTCATCACAGACTCTGACACTCAGTCAAACCAGAAAGGTGATCGTTGGAGAGAGCCTGCTCCTGGTTGAGAGAATAGATGGGCAAAGGGTGCTGACCTAGGGTCGAGTATTATGTCTAATGGTGTCACTAACCCATGCCTGGAAAACCAATGGTGAGAGATCACAGAGCCCTAGGAAAGGTGAGTTATAGCCTAGGGCACAGGCAGCCAAGGAGAAAGTCCAGCCTCTAGAGCAGATTGAGTACACATCAATGGGGAGCTCAAAGGCTAACAGCATGCCAAATTGACCAGGGTCAATAAAGGCAGAGCACTTCAAAATTGGCAGTAAACCTTTCCCTACAAGGAAAAACAAACTTTTAGAAAGAAATAAAGAATATCTAACACGCCCTGAAAGGACTTCCATCATCTAGACCCAGCCTGCCTTCGTAATTCTCATCCTGAGCCACTGCCTCCTTTCTCTCTGAGCCCCAATCACATAGGCTTTCTGTAATTTGAAGTATCACATGTCTTATATTTAAGGCTCATTGTTTATTACCCATCTTTAGATCACAATTTAATGCAAATAAGGCAATCCTTATCTGCTCAACTCCTAAACCCTGCCAATGTAATGTCTTAGAACCCTGCACTTCTCCTTGTCAGTAATAGTAACTTAGTTAAATGCTGCATGTCTAAATTGTTCATTTAAAGTTTTTTAATTTACTGTTTTTTGAGAAGAAGAATTTTGTCTCTTTGCCAGCCAGTGCTTATATCATCAGTGCTTAATGTGGCATCTTATATAACATGAGAAATTAATAAGCATTTGTTAAGTAATTGAATGAATAATAATCGGACAGAGCCTTAAATCTAAGACTAAGAGCCTTAGTAGCAACAATAGGTGAGGATCAGAAAAATCCATTAGTGGGGATGAGAGAGAAAGGGAAAACAGAGCCTAAATGGACAATAAAATAGAACTAGTTTAACCAATACTAGGAGTTTATCAATTTATTGGTGAAATACTTTGGAGCTTAAAAATCCTACGCTAGAATTAAGCCTATGATAAATTTGATGAAGAAAATCTATACACAGTTTGTATGTTGTCTTGCTTCTTTTCAACTGATATATCTTGGGGATTGATCAACTCAGGCTCCAACTTTAGTTTTAATAAAAAGAGACACCTGAATTGAGTAAACCCACCTGTTAGTCACGTCTTTGGTAATAATGGTGCTTAATGTTAATGTCAAGTATTGAGTAATTTCATGTATTTTCTCACTTAATCCTATTACCCCTCAGAGGTAAGCATTATTTGAATTTTGCAGATGAGGACATTAGAGTTCAAAGGGGTTAAGTAATTTTTCTGAAGTTACACAGCTGTTAAGGGGCAGAGCTGAAATTCGAACCCAACCATAAGTTATCGCAAAACTCGTGTTCTTAAACCTCATGCTAGACGTAGTGTAACTGGTGCTGGACTGCTTTTATTGCTTTATCAGTTCAGCCACGATTTTAAAAAATGACGTCCAAACGTGAACTTTATCTATATGTCAGAAAACCTGAGTCTTACGGAGAGAGTCTACTCAGCAGGTAAGGATTTTATCTTTGTGACTTTCCTTTCCTTTATTTCTATCACTCTTTTTAAGTAAATAAAGTGAAAGAAAGTATACAAACAGTTTGAATTAGCTACTGTATCTTGGCAGGACATAGACTTTATGTCAGCAGATTTGGAACCAAATTGAAGAATTTACAAAGATGTTAATGAATTGCAATAAAACTTGATACACCAGAGAGAGTAAATCTAAAAAAAAAAAAAAATTCAGATATCTAAGGCAAATCTAGGGCATGTTATATTTAAATTTAACTCTTTTTTTTTCTGTCTGTCTGTCTTTTATGGTCTGACTTCTTTCATGTTAATTATATTTCATCAGCTTTTGTTCATTCTCTTTAATTTAATTTAAGTATTTTTCAGATTGATGTCTTCCTGTGTCTCTTCCTAGAATAATGACTTGCCAGTCAAACTTCCATGTTTACAGACGTGGCCCCTCTCCACGGCCCTGCCTATACATTGCTAAGAATTTACATAGTCTACGCCTTCCTGCCAAATACAGAATGTAGATCGTGCTAATAATTATTCTTTCTTGAAATTACATGGTTTCCATTAATTTCCAGCTAACGGTCACTTATCAAATAAATAAAACATGTTTAACTCTGTAATAAAGAGTTAGATAAAGGTGAAATAGCACATTGCTGGAATATTTGACTCCTTTGTACCCATCAGTTTTTAATAATTTTTTAATAGAAAAGTTTACATACAGTAAAATACACAAATCTGAAGTTAACTTTAAGAAGGGTCTTGACAGAGATATATAGCCAAGTAGCTTACATCCCTATTAAGATACATCCATCACCCCAAAAAGTTTTTTCCTCCATGTTCTTTCTCCATAAATCTCCTCCAAATCCCAAAGACAAATATTTTGTTGATTTTTTCACTACAGTTTTCTTATTCTAGAGATTAAATAAATGCAATTCCATAGTAAGTACTCTTCTGTGACTGACTTGCTTCATGCAGCATAAGATCTGTAACATTAATTCACACTGTTGCTTATATATAGCAAAGAGTTCATTAATTTGTAATACTGAATAGCATTCCATTGTATTTATACTGCAATTGGTTTCCATTCTCCTGGTGTTGAGATATGTCTTGTTTCCAATTGGGGGCTAGTAAGAATAAGGCTTATATGAAACATTCTTGTATAAAACTTTTAGAGGACATAGCTTTCCTTTTTCTTGAATAAATACTTATGGAATAAATACTATGGAATTATTGAGTCATGGCTTCCAGGTCTATCACCTTAATAAGAAAGTACCAAAAACATTTAGATTCCACCAACATTGTATGAGTGTTCTGATTGTCACACATTCTTGTCAATGCTTGATGTTGTCAGTTTTTAAATTTTAGCCATTCTAGCAGGTATTTGGTAGTATTTCATTGTAGTTTTAACTTGCAATTCCCCAGCAACTAATGACGTTAAGGTCTTTTTGTGTGCTAATTGACCAGTTGTGTATCTTCCTTTTAATGTGTCTACTTTAGTCTTTTGTCCTTTTTTTACCCCCAATTGTGTTGTCTTTTTATTACGGAGTTTCAGGTGTTCTTTATGTATTCTGGATGCAAGTCCTTTGTTAGATATGTGTAGGTTGCAAATATTTGCACCCAGTCTATAGCTTGAATATTCATTTTCTTAGTGCAGTTTGATGAGAAGTTTTAAATGTTGATAAAGCATAATTTTTTCTTTATAATTATTGCTTTCTATATACTATCTACAAAATGTTTGCCTACTCACAGATTGCAAAGTTATTCTCCTTATGCTTGCTTCTAAAAACTTTATAAATTTAACTTTTTCTCATTTTTTTAACCTAAATAAAATGTTATACTTTGGAATGTGCTATGTGGATACCCATTGGATACATTTTTATTTTGGTTATCACCAATGAACCATAATAACCTTGATTCTTTTGCAAGTACTTGACTCCATTTTTCCTTCTCACTTTTATAGATTAGAGAGAAGGTTTTAGATAACCGTGTGAGTTAGGATCTACTCAGAAGGAGAAACCACCCTAGGTATTTCAGAGAGAGAATCTAATTCAGAATTGGTTAAGGGAATGTTGGAGGAGCTAGAGAAACAAAAGAGGGGAAAGTAAGTTTACCTGATACTTAGTAACTGTGGGAACCAGAGTTGGAGGAAAAAGATGGAAGCAGAACTTTCCCAGCTCCTGAGATCACTGCTGTTAGAAGCTCCTGCTGTAGGAGCCAAACAACTAGGACCTGCCCTTCCAGGCCTCTGGTACTGCATCTGTTGTCATTAATGCTAATCTTGCTCCCCTGCTGGAGAACATTCCACTGGAAACTAGAAAGATGAAGGAAGTCACTCTTCTCTTCCTTTCTCCCAATCTTCCACCAGTGACTCTCATTGGCAGAACTGCAAAAGAAACTAGTTTTTAAGGGTGTCTGTATAACATCATCTGTGGGTCTCCAACAACTAAAATACAGAGGACAGCACAGAAAGAGAGAAACAATTGACCAACACATAAGGCATCAGACCCCATCTCATTAAATAGCTATGTGGGCTGCAGGACTTTTAAGTCCACACTCACTGTGTTGATGCAGATGACCAATGGACAGCATCTATTTGTTTGAGGCCTTTCTATCCCTCTCCTAAGGCTCTGTGCAGCCTGTTTAAATCACAAACCAATCTAAAACCTCAATACAATGCTACTCTCACCCTTACTCCTTCCACAAAATATAAATCAGTACATAAAGTGAGAGCCATCTGCTGAAGATGTCCTGAGCAAGCAGGTTCCCAAGGTCTACGCTCATCTATATTCACAGCTCCAGGGCTTCTCTGGGGTTTGAGGTCATTGAGCTGCTGACTAGAGCAATCCCACAGCCTGATGTGACCAGAAAATGTTTGTGGAGACAAAAATTATACTGTAAAGAGCCCTTCCCTTATAATTGCCCTGAACAATACAAACAAGCAGAATGAACCAATTAAAAACATCCTGGGGAGGAGAAGCATTCCAGAATGGTGGCATGAGGAACTGTGCAAACCCTCCCCAGAAAAACAACCGTATCAAGTGAAAATTAAAAACAAAAATGAAAAAATTAAGTCTCAGGAAATTGTCTTTGTTTTACACAAACAGAAAAATAATTTATTCAAGAAAATCTATGAAATCTTGGTGAGAACAGGGAGAGTCTGTTGCATTCAAACTGTGACCAGCTCCCGTTCTCCCTCCAGCTCGGTGGGATGGGAGTCTTTGGGCAGATACATCCAAGAACATGGGGCAGCTTAAGGGGTCTGACTTTACTTGGAACAAAGTGTGGCAAGTTCAAGTGGAAAGGCACCGTCAAAATTAAATAGAGATTTTAGCTGGGAAGAACCCTCCTAAAGTATAAACAAACCTCAAAGAATGACCTTGAAAACTGCTCCTGCAAAGGAGCCAGAAATTAATCTGATCAGACTGTGGAACAATTTCTGCTCTGGGACATTGTTGAGAACAAGAGAACACTCAGCTAGCAGTTGAAGTCTAACATCTGGGTGTGATACCAATACAGTGATACCAGCCAGAAACTTACAGGGAGAAAGGGAGAATGGGGAAAGACACAAAGAGCTCAGATAAAATCACTCATCCCTGGGATGAGAGGAGAGGGTCAAGGTGAATATGCATACCCAAGGCTGCACCCTCTGAGGAGCAACATTACATGCTGGACATTACAGGAGAAACAGACTTCAATGGACATAGCCCTAAAATATATGAAGCAATAACTGACAGAATTAAAAGGAGAAACAGACGATTCCAATATAATACTTGGAGACCCCAATATACCACTTTCAATAATGGATAGAACAAGTAAGCAGAACATAAAGACATATAAAACTTGAACAGCACTATAAACCAGCTAGCCTTAGCATACGTATCCAGAACACCACCCAATACAGGCAGAATACATATTCATCCCAAGCACACATGGAGCATTTTTCAGGATAGACCACATACCAGGCCATATAAGAAGCTTCAGTGAATTTAAAGGCATTGACATCATACAAAATATATTCTCTGACCATGAGAGAATGACATTAGGAATAAAAACTAATGGAAGAAATTTATAAATATGTAAAATTAAACAATGCACTCTGAATACACATCTGAATAGCCAATGGGGCAAGCAAAAAAGAAATTACAAATAACATTAGAAAATACTTTGAGATGAATGAATATTAAAAAAAAAAAAAACATACCACATCTTATGGTAAGCAGTTAAACCAGTGCTTAAATATGTAATTTATGGCAATAAACACCTTTATTTAAAAAGAAAAAAAATTGTTTAAATCAATAACCTCACCATCTACCTTAAGAAACTGGAAAAAAAAAAAAAAACAGAACCAACTAAACCTAAAGTAAGCAGGATAAGGGAATTTATAAAGGTCAAATCAATAATTAGTGAAATAGAGAATAGAAATATTTAAAAAAATCAATGAAACAGAAACTTTTGTTTTGCTTTATTTTAAATCAACAAAACTGAAAAGGCTTTAGGGTAAATGACCAAAGCTGAAAAGCCTTTAGGAAAAAAAGAGAGAAGATTCAAATTACCACAATCAAGCATAAGAGATGAGACCTCACTATCAACATCATAGAAATGAAAAGAATTGTAAAGCAATATTATCAAAACAAATGCCAAAAAAAAAAAAAATCACATAGATGAAATGGACAAATTCCTGGAAAGACACATATGACCAAAGGAAGAAATAGAAAATCTGCATCAACCTATAACACAATAAAGAGATTAAAAAAAGCCCATTGAAGATCCTTCACTAGTGAATGCTAACAAATATTTTAAAAATTAATATTAAATCTTCACAAACACTTCCCAAAAATAGAATAGGAGATGCATTTCCAGTTCATCCCATGAGGTCAGTAATACCCTTATACAAAAACCAGAGAGAGAAAATTACTATATATATACACACAAATATCTTAAATGAATATAGGCTAAAAATCTTCAACAAAATACTACCAAACTGGGTCAAGCAAGGTGTAAAGGGTTATACACAATTAGTAGGTGTGATTTATCATAGGAATGTAAAGTTGTTTTAACATATGAAAATCAATCATTATGTTATGACTTATGTATAAAATAAAGAATAAAAACCACATAATTATCCCAATATGAGTAGCAAAAGTATTTGAAAAAATTCCAACAGTTTTTCATGATATAAACACTCCAAAAACTAGTAATAGAAGGGAAATTTCTTAACTTAATAAAGGACATCTACAAAAAAAACCCATAGCTAACATCATACTTAATGGTATGTTTTCTCTCCAAGATCAGAAATAAGACATGAATCTCTGCTCTCGCCACTTCTGTTCCACATTGTACTGAAAGTACTAGTCAGGCCAAATAGACAAGAAAAATAAATTGCATCCAGACTGGAAAGAGAGAAGTAAAACCATCTCTATTCACAAATGACATAATCTTATGTATAAAAATTCCTGAAGAAATCACTGAAAAGCTATTACAATAATAAACAAGTTCAGCAAGGTTGCAGGATAATACAAGATCAATATAAAAATCAATTATCTTTCAATACATTAGCAAGGGGAAATTTTTTTAAAAACCACAAAACTTATATTTTGAAAACTATAAAACTTAGTTGAAAGGAGGTGAAGACCTAAATAAATAGAAAGACATTCCATGTTCATGAGTCAGAAGACTTAAATTGTTAAGATGGCAATATTTCTGAAATTGATCTACAGATCCAATGAATTCCTTATTAAAATCCCACCTGGCTTTTTCAGAAATTGACGAGCTGATTTTGCAATTCATAAAAAAATGCAAGGGACCCAGAATAGCAGTACAAACTTGAAAAGGAACAAAGTGACAAACTTTTCGGTTTCAAAACTTACTACAAAACTACAGTAAACAAAAGACATTGTGGTACTGGCGTGAGAATAAACATACAGATTATGGGACAGAATTGAGAACCAGAAGTAAAAACTCATAACATTTACAATCAATTGATTTTTGACAATAGTGCCGCCAATTCAAGGAAGAAAGTATCATCTTTTAAGAAATGATGCTGGGACAACTGGATATCCACATGCTAAAGAATGAAGATGAATTCCCTTTCTCATATTATACATAAAAATTAGCTCAAAATGAATCATAGACCTTAATATAATAGCTAAAACTATAAATTCCTAGAATAAAATTTAGGAGTAAATTTTTGTAACGTTGAATTAGGCAATGGTTTCTAGACACGACACTGAAAAAAAAAAAGTAAAACAAAAATGGACAAATTAAACTTCATCAAATGAAATATTAATAACTTTGTGCTTCACCAAGTACACAATCAAGAAAGTGCCAAAACAACCCATAGAATGGGAGAAAATATTTGTAAATCATGTACCTGAGAAGGGGTTAATATTCAGAATATATAAAGAATTCTTAGAACTCAACAATAAAAAGACACATAAATCATTTAAAAATGGAAAAACTTTAAATAGACACGTACTGAAAAAAAGTATGCAAATGGCCAAAAAGACGCTCAATATCATTAGTCATTAAGGAAATGTAAATCAAAACCACAGCAAGATACAGCATCACACCCAATAGGATAACTAATAATAACAGGATATAACAAGTGCTGGCTAGGATGTAGAGAAGTGGGTACCCTCATACATTGCTTGCAAGACTTTAAAATTGTACAGCCACTTTGGAAAACATTCCAGCAGTTCCTTAGAATATTAAACATAGATTTACCATGTGATGCCAAACAACCCACTCTTTTATATATACCCAAGAGAAATAAAAATATGTGTCCACACAAAATTTTGTACCCGAATATTCTTAGCAGCACCATTCATAATTACCAAAAAGTAAAAATATCCCAAATGTCCATTAACTGATGAATGGCTATACAAATTGTGATACATCCATATAATGGAATATTATTCATCAGTAAGAAGGAATGAAATACTGAGACATGCTACAGCATGAATGAAACTTGAAAATATTATGCTAAGAAAGAAACCAGTCACAAAAGAAAACATATTGTGTGATTCCCTTTATTTTTAATATTAAATGTCTAGAATAGACATAAGCATGGAGAAGGAAAGTAAATTAGGGAATGCACTTTTGGGGGGGGCGATGAAAATGTTCTAAAATTAGGTAGTAATGACAATTGCAAAATTCTGTGAGTACATTAAAAATCACCGACTCGTATACTTAAACAGGTGAATTTTCAGGTATTTGAATTATATCTTAATAAAGCTTTAATAGCAAGCAAATGAAGAAACAAGCATAATACCTGGGGAAACTCCATTTGATTTTCAAACACTGTAATTTTTCTTTGCTATAAAAGCCTACAAGAGCCACCATGATGATATGCACTTTACATATGTAATTTCACTTAATCTCATGTAATAACTACAATAACTTCATGAAGTAAGCATACCGTTATCTCAACTCTGTTGATGATATAGAAGAGACCAAGAAAGGTTAAAGCTATCGGTCAAATTCACATCATTAAGTCTCACAACCAAGTTCTTGTTCTTAAGTATGATGTTGTTCTGCCTACCCCATCCCCCACCCCAAAACAGGACGCTTAAATGCTCTTGACTGTGAAGGACCAACACCATGGGGTTTTGTGCACAAATTCCCCCTTGGGGAAATTTCAAAATCCCAGTATTGATAGTATCACAAAGGAGATTTTAGCTGGCAACTAGTAAGCATGCAATATCAAATAACCCACAGATTGTTTGTTAGTTTTAACTTTTTGGCATGAAGGGAGGTATGATAAGCATGTTCAAACAATTCACAGTGCTCGTATGTTTTATCCTTCTTTTCAAATATGACATTTCTAAGATGCCTTTATGGGTTCTCCTTTATTATTTGTGAAATGATACACAGTGTAAATTGTAAATACGCAGATTATAATATTGAACTCTAGTGAAAAGGAGGATGTATCAGCACCAGCTAATGACACTCAACAAAATAAAGAGTGATGAAAAGTGCATCAACAGATCATTTTACACACTATTCCAAGTTGGTAGACAATTGGGTTCAGACTTGCCTTTCAGTAGAATTACTCAATTCATAACCCTGCAAAAGTATTATATATAAGGATTCAATGGGATGCCAAAATCATACAGATCAATTGTTTTAACAGATAAAGAAAGTGATAGCTCTAGAAATTATGCTTTAATTTCAAAGTCACAGAACTAGCAGAGAGAGAACCAGAACTAGAATCCAAGTCTCCTGGTTCCCAGCCCAATTGCAATGTTTCTGTTTCAAATTTAATCCTGCTGGACTCAGAACTTCCATTTAATGTGGTTACACCAAGCCTTTATTTCTACTTGACAAAGTAGTAAAAATATTGTTATCAAATGTTGGAGTAAAAGGAATGCTGGTTAGTCAACATTTTATGAAGATTTATTAATTTTGTTCCAGTTGGTCTTACATTTATGTAAACATTGCTCACCTCCCTCTTTCTCCAGAGAAAAATCTTTCCCTGGCTCTTTGTCTTCAGTCCAAAGCTATAGAAATTTATTTTGGTGATAGTGTAGAATTAGAGAAGACAGCTAAAGATTAGGGAAAGGGATTCTGTAAGAGATCACTGGGGCAATCAAGAAAACAAGATGATAAAAACCTAAAAAACAATATTCTCAACATATAGAGTAAAAATTCGTTTAAAATAAACTTTGAAATTTAAACATAATCCTCTGCTTTTTCTAGCAATAATGCTGAAATTTTACAAATCCCTTCATCAAATATCACAGGGCAATAATTACTCCTGTAACATGACAACTTGAGCCTTTAAATTCTTGGAGCAGAGACAATGTTATCACAAGAAACTATGTTATATGTTAGGCTCTTTTGGCACTAATTCTGGTTGGGTTTGGCATTGGTCCCAATTTACAGAATTGACAGAATATGACATCATAAACCCTATTTCCTAGAATTTCTGATTTGTAAAGAATGGTATAACATTTCTTTGGCGGCTATTTCCCATTTGTTAATGTTTCTTTTATATTTTGATTGCTTTGTCTCCTTAACTAGATTGTTCCTCTTTCTTCTTAATCTGAATATGGCTAATTGATAATCCCAAATTAATGGAATGTGATTCTGATATAATTAAATAAATCATTTATTTATTTAATTAGTGGCAGTAGACTCTAATCTTAGAATCTGATTGTAAGTGCATTGTCTTGAATCCAATCCAATGAGAACAGTTAAGTGAGAAAACAACTTCACTTGAGAAAAACAAAAATACTTTTTGGCAAGCTGTCTCCACTGTATATTTGAGATTTCCAGCTAATTTTCCAAAAAGGGAAGAATCATAAGACATCATTCATTCATTCATACGTTCATCACTCATGTTGTTCCTGATACAAACCACTAAGGTTTACATTTTCTTATATTTCTTAACCTGCTTCTCACCTTCACCTTCATTAATGTTGAAATCAAGTAGAATATGACCAGAAAATATGTACAATGAATATTTTTCTTTGTAATTCCAAAACATAGACTTAAATTACATATATGGTTTAATCCATACATAGACAGTATATTTGTAATTATTATATATGTATAAATAAACATAACATATATGATTTATAGATGTAATATATTATTTTTAATAAAAGTAATACATATATATTATGAAAATACAGAAAATTATTTTAATCATCTAGACTTCCACCACTTAGAATTAACCAATCTTAATACTTTTATTTATTTCCCTCTAGCCTAAATAAATATCTGAAATAAAGACTATGTTTACTCTCTATGCTCATCATAACCAACTAGAACTTTAGTACTTGCCATAGAGTCACAATAATAGAAAGATCATTTTCTAGCACAGCAGCCAATTAACATGATGAAAAGTCTAAGGGTGGCACAAAGCTTGATCTTTGTGAATTTGAAGTGGCATGTTCAGTTTAGACAGATTAATTAAAACAACCAGGTACATTTTGTTATCATATTCAATTCACATCTTCCAGTATTAAGGTTGCATTAGGTTTTTAAAATGAGGAATTAATCCGGAGAGGTGCTAATTAAATGTAAATAAAGGCCATTATGAGCTTCTCAATGGAACTCAATTGGTATTATTATATTAAATAAAAATGGTGTCAATCAGATGCCCAGGTGCATGGCTTCTTTTAATTTTCAGCTGTAGGTTTTTCAAAGAATCACTATTGACTAGATAAATTTAATTACACATTCACATAAAGGTCTGCTGACCATTTTCTTGGATAGTGTGGAATATATTGCAACATTTCTATTTATTCCCTCAAAACAAAGGTTTGTTTCATCAACAAAATGACTTCAGACTATCATTTATATAAAGCTGTTCAATTCAACCAGAAAATTCCTGGAGTATAATTGCAATTGTGGATTTTTTCCAGGAAAGTGATCCAAGCATATTTCACAGTTTGCTAATGTATACTATGAAACATGTTCATAATCTTCTTTCTTATTCAATTTGGTTTGAACATATCTAAGTGTCTATAGGTATTAAAATAAATTTTTCATCAATTTAACAGATTTATGGTGGAGAATTATTTTTTCCATAAAAAAGAAAATAAAGATTTAAATGACAGAATTCAGATACTAAAAATGAGTGTTTTTGAAAAGTAACCTTGAGCTATTATGATCAATAATTGATCATTAGCATAGGCTAAATAGTATCATAATTTATTTGTCATTCTTCAGAAAAGTAGAAAATTATAGTTATAATTGTTCTGCTCTGATTTTAACTACTCTATATTGCTTACACTAAACATATGGTTGATTACAATGTCAGATGAATTTGATAAGCTTAGGTTGCCAGCCCACTATCTAGGACCCAAACTTTTAAATGCTTTATAACTTCTCTACAAAACTATAAGCATACTTAGTTGTTGGTTTAAATCAAGTTACAATGTCTTGTTTTATTTAAATAATTGGGTAACTTTCACGTTTTCTTACATTAAAGATCAAATACATGAGTGGATTAATAAAATGTGGGCTATGTATACCATGGAGTACTATTCGACTGTAAGAAACAATGGTGATCTAGCACCTCTTGTATTATCCTGGATAGAGCTGGAACCCATTCTACTAAGTATCCCAAGACTGGAAAAATAAGCACCACATGTACTCACCAGCAAATTGGTTTCACTGATCAACACCTAAGTGCACATATAGGAATAACATTCTTCAGGTGTAGGGCAGGTGGGAGAGGGGAGGAGGGGATGGGTACATACATACATAATGAGTGTGATGCGCACCCTCTGGGGAATGGACATGCTTGAAGCTCTGACTAGGGGAGTAAGGGGGGGCAGGGACAATATATGTAACCTAAACATTTGTACCCCCATAATATGCTGAAAAAAAAAAAGATCTGTTTCCTGAATAACATTGTTTTAAACACAAGCATTCAAATAATACTACTAGCTAGTGATATTATAAGTTCTCAACAAATGTTTATTATTTTGAATGGAACTTAGAAGATGCACAGTGAACTGACTACTCTCAAGGAGCTCAAATTTTATATAACAAGACAGGAAAAAAAGGTAAACAGAGAATGTTCCTCATGAAAATATTAATAAAATCAGAGATGTTTACCCTCTCTGAAAGTAGAACTAATTATCTAAATGCACTTTTTCCATAGGTCTGGAACTGAAATAATAATATCATGTCTTGTTATTGGAACAACATATCAAAAGACAAGCAAATATAAAACTAATTCTCTGTAGAGTGATACTTTCAAGTTGGAATTTATGTTACATTAACCTACTGTTCAAGAGGTTATATATGACGATATTTTTGCCTTTAATATTATTTGACTAGTGTGTGTTTATTCAGCTAACTGAGCCGACAAAGAAATTCTGGAATATTCTTTCTGTTACATACTCTGAAGGATTCTTCTCAGTGAGATAAACTAACAAGTCTAATTCCTTCCAAGGCTATAGGACATTTTTCAATTAGATATTAAGCCAAATAAAACTATCAATAGCATGTCTCTAAGCCCAGGGCTGGAGATTTTGGCTCACTCTTTAGACAAGAGAGAGAAGGTCAGGTATGTTGTTTTCCCCGGGCTTTCTATCTTTCCTAAGCCAGCAGATGAGAAAATTCCTCACTCCAGTGGTAAATCCAAAATTCAGGGAATTTTCAGATGTGATGATAATGTTTTATCAAAGACTATAAGTATGTGTATATGATGGAAAATACATTATTTTGGGATCAGATAAATCTAGGTACAAACTTTGTTTCTCTAATTACTAGGTAGGTGACCTCAGGCAGGTTGTTCACCTCCTCTGAAACATAAGGATAATAATAACTACTATTTAAGATTATTGTGAGAATATTATATAACTACCTAGGATGGTGGCTGGCATACAAAAATGGATCAGTAAATGACACTCATATTTTTATTTAATCAATTTATAAAAAGAATTTAATGCTTTGAGAGAGTAAGAACAGATGACATTTTTATTTACACGTTATTAAAAACAATAACAACAACAACAACAACAAAACCTCCCAAAAATGTATTATAGAGTGAAGGACAAACCACAGTAGTAAAATGGTGCATTGTTAATGCACTATTGTTAATGGTGAGATGTTAAGCATTTTAAAGATTCCAGTAAACACAATGCAGCGATCTTAAATAAGATTTTGTGATGACCTATTGAAAAGAAAGGTATCTCTGCACTTGACCAAATGAATTAATAAAATTTGGAAATTGATCAGTGGAGTGAAAATACAGATATTTAGTGGAACTGGGTACTCGTAAAGGGTGTTAAGAACCCACAATGAGTTAAAGAAGAATCCTTGTTGCAGGAGGGAGATGTCAAGCTTGAAAGTCTAATAGATAAGAGGAGCAGAAAACACAAAAGAAAGACAAGCAGAAAACAACTTAGGTGCTGCTAAATGACATCAACGTAGGCAACTCAGCTCAGAGAAGCCAAATTAGGGCAGTGTGCCTGTGGCCAAGAGAGAGCTTTATGTAAGGGGCCAGGAGTTGGAGAGTGAAATTTGAAACACTCACCAGAGAATCAAAGAAGGTCCTAGAAGACAAACAGAAGCTCTTTTTCATTAGTAAATGCATTTTGTATATTCTTATCACTCATGAAGCTAGCATACTGTTAAACTACAGAAGTTACTTAACGTTTTAACATTATTATTTGATTAATAGCAGAAAACGACCCTGGCTACAGTATTTAGGCTACTGCTCTTAGGTAAGTGTTACACAGAAGAGTAGATGGTAAAGGAAACTCTGGCAAATCATGTAATTTTAGTTCTTGGAGATAAAAGACCAAATGAAATTGAGGACACCATTGGAAACCCAACTCAAATAGGAACAAACTTTTTCACATGACCTTGAATGTTTTTCCACTTCATAAATCTTTTCTGTGTATTTGTGTAGTACGATCAGTCCTGCGTCACCAAGAATAGTTTTTAAAAAACTCAGTCATTAAATCAGTGTCATCTCATTAGCATATTATTCTAAACTAGTCCTTTGATTGGCTATCATGGATGCTTTGCCAGGGTGAGTTGGGTCAGACAAAAGAGGGAAGTGAATATTTTGGAAAATAAGATTATATAACTCGATTCACTGTATTTAGGTTGAGTTTTACTTTTTAAATCATATTAAAGATTTTTTTTAAATCCTGATTTGTAGTACAAAAAATGAGAAAATAAGATCATGATAAATCCTGACACTCAAAGATAATGTTCTAAGTAGAAAAGAAATAATAATGTTTTTATTGACTATGATTTTTGGTTTTATTTTGGAGATGGGTGGTAGGAAAAGGAGAAGATTCCATGTTGATTTTATGTCCATAAAACCACCATTATATATTAATAATCTAATGTCAATATAAACTTTTCTAATGCTAAATTAAGTGCTTTTTAGCAACTTATAACACTTTTTATATTAATAACTTGTTGAAAACTAAAATAAGGTGTTTTGTCATATAAATTTCCATACACCAGTACACAGGGACCTTCCCCCTGTGAATTAAGTAAAATATTTCTTCAGTGATTGTATCTTTTCGATTTTTGCCTTTTATGAATTTTTAACAGTTTCTACCCTCTTTCCTCTTTTTTTCAGCATTTCTAATAAACCTTGTATTTAAAAAAAATCCTAAGATATATATCAAGATAAAAACATACTAAAACTTCTTCTTTAAATTTTAGAACATTTGGACTTTGGAATGGTATATAAAATTGATATATTTATATCAAAGATATGGCTAACACTGAAAAATTATCATTTTCAAGGGGAGTACATTACACTTAAATGTAAGAGCAAAAATTTTTTAGTCCAAGGATAAGGAAGAGATTAAATAATAATTCATATAAAGCAAAGCTATAAATATTTTAAACAAATAAAATGATTTTTAAAAGAATGATTTATTTTTTAAAATTTAAGCTGTCTCTTTTGGTAATATAGTGCAGTGGTGAGGAGAGTGGGTTTGGGGTCAGGTAGCCTGGATCAGGTTTCTATTTCTTTCTTCTCTAGTTTAGTGACAATCAGGAAGTTATTTTACTCCAGCAGGCCTCAGTTTACTCAACTGTAAAATCATAGTAATCACATTATTGTATTTATATCACGGGTTATTTTGAAGATTTAATGAGTTAACAAACAGAAAATATCATATCAGCTACTTAAAACTTATGAGCTAATATTATTTGTATACACGTTTACTTAACTATTTACAAAAGAAATTTAGAAAGCTAATAATGAATATGTCCTTAGAATACAGTTATACTGAAATTCCTGTTTGTGTAGAAAAAGCTATTATATCTCAGAAGAATTCAAGAATTCTAAGGAAAAGATCCCAAAACATCAGCATTTTTTTTCACCAGTGGTAATTTCGGATTTTATTTTCTAAATAAGGAAGCTACTGTTATATTACCACTCTGTTTAACAAAGATAGAAACTACCCGATAATGATCTTTTGTCAGGTGACTCTCCACACACTAGCATTTAGTGGTTTGACCCTGAGAAATTGGTGAGATTTTATTCTGGGAAACCTCTGACCTTCCTCCTTTTCAGTATCTGCTTTTACATTTTTCAAGGCTACTATAATCTTAAAAAAAATCGTTCATACTAAGGAGCTATCGCCCCCGCCCAAAAGAGGATTTTTATATCTTCACAATGGTAGTCACTCAGTAATTTTATTTTAAAAGAAGACCACCCATTTGAATCCCAGCTCTGCCATTTATAAAATATATGATCTTGGCCAAGTTACTTAACCTGTCAGTTTCCCTTTTTTCATTTGTAAAATGAGGAAAATACTTAGGATTAGATGATAATTATATTAGAGGGAGGGTGGGAAAGGAAAGTGAAAGAACAAAAGGGAGGGGAAAAGGAAGGAAGGAAGGATAGAGAAGAGGAAGGAAGGAAAGGGAGACGGAAGAAAGGACAGATCAGCTGATGAAGGCAATTCTTAAGATAAAAGGACGACTTGATAACTTTAGAGTATCTGGTTTTAACAAGACGCTACTAGCAGTGTTGGCTGCACAGTCTAGTTATACCTATGAGAGGTTCTACCCTTATATTGCTATTTTCCCCTTTTCTCTTCCTAATATTTAGCTAAGGTAATTTTAATTGATTTCAACAGCAATGGAAGGTAAAGAAGAGAAGATGAAGAAAATTCCCACTATGCAATGAGGAGGCTTTTAAAGGCGGTGATTCCAACTGAAATGGAGTGATACTGTCAGAACATGGCCCTGGACAGACCGAAGTCTGCCATGTATTGGTATCTCAAAATTATCTCATGATGTGACATTGTTTATTCCTTTGTCTTTCATACAATTTTATAGTTTTTTAAAAAATTAAGGTGTATTTTTGTTGGAATGTTTACCTTTCTTAATTTTTAAATTTAAAATGTAATCTTGATAGTGAAAGAAATGATGTTGGGGTACACACGTCCTTTTGAGAATTATCACTTGGGACAGATATAGGAATTGCCCTTAACGCACGGCCTTTCAAATGACTGTTGAATTGTTAATAACAAGTGATCCTTTGAGATGAGACACCCATGAGGAAGAAAAAAATTCTCCCACTGGTGATAGGAGGCTGCAGCACAGGACTGACTAGAAACAACGTTTGTCATACAGAATGGTGTTTGTATTGTTTAACATTTGTAAAAATATTTCTCAACAACCATGGCGACGGGACTAACCAATCAGAACGTTTGTTCTGAATCCTTTGAGTGGACAATCAACCAATCAGAACAAATGCTGGCCATACAGAGTAAATAGGGCAGATGTCCTTAGGAGAGGAGCTTCAAAACTCATTTTACCTACTCCATGATGCTGGAGGGCATGCCGAGGCCAGTGAGATTAAGGCAGTCCAGCTGATCTCCACCTGTACAGCACTTACCCTATGAACCCAAGGAAAACCAGGACTATTGTATCTTTCAACATGACATCCACCATTAAGAATCTGATGAAAATTGTTAACCCATTCTTCAGAAAAGTACACACTGCATAATGTTACCTAAATATTAGGGGGTTCAAAAAATGTTGGAGTCAGCTAGACCTGGGTTTATATTTCAATTTTGCTTCTTTCTTAGCTTTGTAGATTTGAAAAAGTCACTTAGGCTCTCTCTATTACTGTTTTCTCACCTGTAAAATAAAGATACTACCTAACTGCTAGAGCTGTTGAAAGGAAATATGAGCCCATTCCTAACTTCCTTACCATGTCCAAAGTATCACAAATAAATGAGAAAATGTCTGTATGGTTTTTTAAAAAACCTTCAGTTGTTTGTATCTATCTAAAGCAAAATTTGTAATACTTTTCCTCAATATAACGTTCTCTACATCAAATTCTTTTGGAATTCTGTTGGTTTCTTTTCCTTTTATATCATTTCTATCACTAAACAGAAAATAATAGAATCGAATTGCTATTTCAACAGAAGTGGAAGGAAATGTGTGGATCATAGGTATTGCAGCTTATGGTTGGCTAAAAGTATGAAAAATAATTAGCCATCCAAGTTGTAATGTAGCTCTTCACAAATACAGCTCTCATTTACTGTTTCCTTTAGAATCTAAGACAGGTACTTTTCTGGCTGAATATCTGCTAAATGAGTCAGCAATTAATGAGAGGAGATTACACAGCCACTCAATATTGACCTTCAAAATAATGAACCAAAGAACTGAGGAAGTTTATCAACATATTTTGGGAGTATTTCTTGTAATTTTGGTATTTTCTGAAACCAGCTTACCATTTTCATAATTCATATAATTAATAGCTCTCAGTTGATAGCGAGGGCAAATGTCTCATCTCTTCCTAGAATCTCACCTTGAATTTTGGTTGCCTGCTGGGTTACAACTGTTATTTATTTACAATCTACTTGACAAGTTTTTTGTTGCTCCAAAAAACCCCACACACAGTCCTTGTTTGTAGACTTCGGTTTCACACATTTTCCGTAACATACACAACAAAGTCACCATTGTGACTAAAATTATGTGTTCATTATTCTTTGCTTAAAAATCTCTGTCGAAGCACTCTGGGAGGCCGAGGCGGGTGGATCGCTCAAGGTCAGGAGTTCAAGACCAGCCTGAGCAAGAGCGAGACCCCATCTCCACTAAAAAATAGAAAGAAATGATCTGGACAACTAAAAAAAAAAAAAAAATATATATATATATATATATATATATATATATATAGAAAAAATTAGCCTGGCATGGTGGCGCATGCCTGTAGTCCCAGCTACTCGGGAGGCTGAGGCAGAAGGATTGCTTGAGCCCAGGAGTTTGAGGTTGCTGTGAGCTAGGCTAACCCCACGGCACTCACTCTAGCCCGGGCAACAAAGAGAGACTCATCTCAAAAAAAAAAAAAAAAAATCTCCGTTGACATCAGAAGCTTACTATATAGCTTGTCTGTTATCCTTGTAATATGTAAATTCTTTTTTCATGTTGTTCAGCGCTGACAAAAACAGGTTTACTTCATTATAAAATTACATTAACTTGTGACTCTTTTAATTTCTCATTCTTGATTCACATATGTAAATAGCAATGATTCCAATTTCACATGCTTCGGTGGTTTCTTAGTAGCCAGTAAAAGAAGCTGGTAGGTTCAATCGGGCTATATGAGATACCATCATAGAAAATTAAGGTCTTGGTAACTAACTGCAGTTTGTTGAAAAGGAGCTCCCTCTTTGGGGCGTGCATTCCTGGGGATAATACTGGGGTGCAGCTTCACCTGAAAAGAAGGGTGTTTGACCCTGTGGGCACACAAAGTCTAGGATTTTACTCCTAGTTTCCAAAAGACTCCATATTATTCAACAGTTTCCCTTTGCCTAAAACTTAAAGTTCATTCTTCTTAACATACCATATCGATTTCTTCATAAAATAGCACCGATCCAGTTTTGTGTCCTTTGTGGATTCTACATTTCAATCTTATGAAAATACTTGGGAATGTAGTAGAACATAACAGAAAAAAATCCATGCCCTCATGGGGCTCACATTCTAGTGGAGGGAAGTGGATAATGCACAACCAAGTAAATACATAAAGTAAGTGCTGTGGAGGAAACTAATACAGGATGTAAGGGATGGAGAATGCCAATGCGGGGGGCAGGGTGTTACATAACATGATCAGGATGGCCTTTTGGATCAGATGACAACTGAGCAGAGACCTGGCAGAAAACAATAAATGACACATACGGCTATCTATACAAAGAGTGTTACAGGCTGAGGAAGTGCAGATGCATAGGTCTTGAGGTGGAAGGCTGCTTGGGGTGTTTGAGAGACAGCGAGGCAGTCAGCAGCCAGTACCTCTAGGGCAGAGTGGTCCAAAAGTGGGTGGTCAGAATGTTAGCAGAGTAAGGGATTGGAGATTTTGAAGGGCCTGGGACACCATTTTCAGAACTTTGATTTCATTCTGGAATATTTTTTTATTTGATTTTATTCTGGGATACTTATTCTTTGATTTTGTTATGGGAGCCATTGGAAGAGTTTGAGCACTCTAGTGACATGACCTGGTTTAGATCTTATAAGGATCTCTTTGTCAACTATGCCCAAAACAGACTGCAGGAGGCAAGGACAAAAGCTGGGAGCAAAGTTAGTCTATTGCAAAGATCTGGGGGAGACTTGTTGGTGGACCAACAATGCAAGTGGGTAGAAAAATAGATGTGTTGAGGAATTTCTTTTGTGCATTTTTGTGAAATATTGTGTTTTAACCACAGATATTTCCTTCTTTCAAATCCTGACAAAAGTGTATTCATCCTTCAATACTTGGATCAAATGTTATCTCTTTTATGTGGTCTTTCCTGGTATTCTAGGTAGGTGCTACAGATTCTATTATACTACACTTGACTAGTCCTTTACGCATGATATTTTGTACAGTATTTACAGCATTGGTTTGTACTTATTTGTTAATGTGTTTTCTTCCTAGTCAGATTATCAGTTCTACAAAGGTATTGTGTTTTTTAAAAAATTTATAATCCTTATAGCAGCACAAAATATAACTGTGCAATGAGCATTCCATATGTGCTTCTTAAATGAGTGAATACCTCCAAGTATAAAATAGAAAATATTTGAAGTGACTTTCTAGTCCATGAACAAAAAAGCCACATTCTCTTGAGGAAAGGATATCCAACCTCATTCTTAGAAATTTAGAAGAACATACCAAAATGAGGGTGAGACATCTGTCACTTTACCAGAACATAGAATAGGATCCAGTGTACCTCTTTGTGGGTCATAATAAAAATGTAATTCTACAAGTAAGGGAATGTGTCATTTTGTGAAAATTCACAGGGAATCTCTACTTGAGTTTGCCTATGTTTGTAAAGAACTAAGGGAATCACCTATGTTCATACAGACAAAAGGGAATATCTTTATTTTTCCTCTATTGAGGCCAGGCAAGTGAGATAAGTAGAATGATAAGTGGGAGGCTTTGAACCATCTCATAAGGCATTTCTCCAGGTTTCCAAATGGAGGCTTTATGGTACAGGTCCTGCCAGCATAAGGGTTATTTTTGTTTTTTCGTTTTAATAATAGGGTTACTGTGAGAAAATTACAAGGGAGCTACAGCCATAAGTATTTGACTAGTGTTCCTATGGAATCTTTGAGTGTAACTAAGCTGTATGTTAAAGTACTCAGAGAATTTGTAATTGGTGAACGAACGTACTCAAAAAGTCCTATTTAAAGGAGAGATGTTAACCACTGACTCTGTGACCTTGAACACTCTAGAGATTTCAAGGACATCACTGATAGCACAATTCTCACAACATGTGAAGGGTAAAAAGCCAGGATCAACTAATAAGTACCTTTTAAAAAGTGTATTCGGGATGGAATAATGGGCTAAATTTAACAGGTTGAAAATTATTAGGAATAAATGCGCAGCCCTATTTTTAGGTTCTAAGATCCAGCTTCAAAAGTGCAAGATGGGAAAAAAATAAGAGCAATTTGTAAGAAAGATATTTAGGAGCATCTTGACTATAAGCTTGTCAAGTAGTCAAGATTGTGATTCAGCTGCCAAGATTGCTAATTTGATCTTAGGCTACCTAGTGGAAATATAACATCCAAAAGAAGAAGTAATATTTCTCCTTTACTATGTACTGAAAGGGATGTATTATATTCCACTAGGCACCACATTTTAGGAGAAAAATAGTCAAAGTAGAACACACTCAGAGGAAGACTGTCAGAATGAAGAAGAAACTCAAAACAAGGTTATCTGAAAAATAGTAAAAGAAACTAGAAATTTTAATCCTAAGGGGAAAAGAAAAAGCTTAATAAGATATAAGGTAGACCATGAGTCATGCTATAGAAAAACTAGGGAATTCTGAAAGAATCATTAGGTAGGAAGCTGAAACAATTTGGGTTAAAAAATAGTAATTTCAGGTAAATGAAAGGAATAAACTGCAAATATTTAAAAATATTTCTACTTTAATGGACTACTTCAGGAAAGAGTTATTATACCTTCATTGGAGATGTTCAAAGGTAGTTTCAGGGTATTTTTGTTTGTTTAGTTATGTAGCAGACAAGTGAGAAAGAGAAAGCATTTTGTGAGTTATAGGGCAGGGTAGATAGTTCCTGAGTTTCCTTCCGAGTGTGTACTCTACGATTTTGTTGTTGTTATTTTAATATAATGAAATCCATTTCTCATCAATAATTGGGATGCATTTTAATTAATGCACAAAATAATAATAATAACACTAAAGATAAAAACTCAGTATCATTAGTAGGTTCCAGACCCTGCACTTTACATTGGTTAAATCTCACAGTGACCTTATGAAATAAGTCAGATGAAACAGTGAGTTTTAGTTAGTTAAATATCTGGTTAAATTTATCCATGGTCTTGCAGATCCAGCCCTTACCGTGTAATCTATTTCTTTACCTTCAAGCCATGTAGGTTTGTTTTTCCTCCTATGTGTTTGTGAGAATCAAACAAACAAAAAATGATCCTTAACCAACAGTAATAGCTGATGCTTACATGCTGCTTACAATGTGCCAGGCATTATTCTGAGTGCTTTACACTTAGTGTCATACAACAAACCCATTTTATGGATGAAGAAACTGAGGCACAGAGAGTAGCTTGATCACGATCATAAAATTAGAACACGAGTGAACTAAAATTCTATTCATGGCAGTCTATTTCTACTGCTCACATGCTTAAACTATACTCTATGGTACCTCTCTAAGAGAAGACTTTTTACTTTTAATGAAAAAATATTATTACAATAATATTATACAAAACAGCAAAGATGGCTCAAAGTGTCTAGAGATCTTCATAGTGTGTTAGTGATTTACCTTGTCTCTCCTTCTAGCCATTGAGTGTCAACAACAGCAGTCTAGCATCCGTTCTGCAGACAGTGCTGGACAGTAAACTCAGAAGATTGCACTATGATGATGAGTTGACTGTTTTACAATGACTAACCCTGGTGACTCCAAATGTTTTGCACTTGAGTTAGTTTTATAGCTTCTACAGTAATGTCTGGTTGCCACTCCAAATGGTACCTGGCCATTTATGCACTGGTAAAGCTCATGCATGTGATCAATTGTAAGCAAGCAAAAAGGAAGCATTGCAGTCAGCAACTGGCCAAGGTACAGACAATGGGGAAAGTCTGGGATTAACCATTTCCATTGCCACAGTTTTCAATCATTGAGGTTAATTGGAGAGTGGCCATCATTTATGTAAACTTCTTCAGGGACTAACTACCTGGACTGGCTCCAAGCATCATGCAAGCAGTATCCAGGCAATTTTGGCAGTGAATCATGATGTTGACCTGCAATCCTTCTGCTCTTAGTGACCACAGTCTGTCACAACCAGAGGTTGCCAAACTAATTGCATCATGCCAACATGTAAGAATTGCACAAATATCCACTAGGCTCTATATTGAACATTATTTATGGTTTAGTAACGGCAAGGGCCTTTGAAACCTGCTATTGGCAAAGTAGCTCTCTCTCTTTCCCCCTCGTAATAACTGAAACCCAGAGAGGCTCTTCAAAATTGCAAACCTAAGATATTTGAAAAAGTTCTTCAGCGTGCTCAGAGGTGCCTGCTTCCACTGTCTGCTGAGTTCAGCCATATCTCAGAAGTACTCTGGAGATGTTTCTCTTGCCCATGAACTTGATTTGGAAATGATTAACAGAGAGAGGCTGGAGACCACAGTGACTCTAGTGGAGTTAAAAGGTTCGGTTCTTGGAATAAAGATTTCATTAAGACCGTAGAGTTTGGATATAGACCTGTCACTTTAAAATGTGATTGCTTGACTGCTTCCACTCTGCTGGGTGTTTGAAAGGCTTCTGTTCCAGAGCAGGAGAGGAGCAGAGCAACCACAAGCATATTTTAAAGTGACAGGTCTGAATATTTAGTGTGAACGGAACTACTGTATCCTAAACCCCGAAGTAAATGCTGGAGCAGAGATGAGGTATTCTGTCAGTCTAAGCTTTCAAATAACATTGTCACAGGGAATTGCCCAGAATAGCCCAACCTAATTGCAGAAAAGGACTATAGCAAGGCTGGGGAAATGTGAAGTAAGCCATTTATATTCCACAAACCATTGGTCAGCAAAGTCTATCTCTGAAATACTAAAGGTGCAAAGTTAAATTGCCCATGATTGATTTAGCATGGAAATAGTCTGCTATTTGTTTTTATTTGATTCCATATATATTAGGCCTAGTCACTTTATCACATTTTGTAAAAATCATTATGTAGAAAAATTTAAAATCTCTATATAGGTTATGCATATGTTCCATAAAGGTGGTAACTTATTTCCTACTTATATAATTGAAAGCCTAACCTAAGACACAATCGGTGTTCTTCAGGTTTCCCATTAAATGTGGGTGTTTGGGTGGAGGAGACATCATAGGGATCTATGCCATGAACTCATACTCCATGAACATCCCCACGCATGAATGGTTCTGCATTTGGTTGACATTATGCAATCTTTGCCATATCTATAATAAAAAAGGAAGGGAAGTGTGGAATGGCAGAAGTTTGGAAATTGTCCCTATGTAATAAAAACTCTTTTTTGGTGCACAAAAAAGAAACTGGACTTTCTCAGGAATAATGCAGAGGCACTGGAGAGCAGGACAATGGATGGAGACATGGAAACAGCTTTCATTTCCATGTGTGAAGTGTTGCTGCTTCTTCAATCACTGAGAATAGAAACATCAGTTGAAAAGCCTCCTGTATACCCGTGCATTTTCAACCTTCTGTCTTTTGTTTTCTTTTTGCTTTATTCTCACCTAAACAACCCCATATAAATCCACTGTTTCAACTCCATTTATTTCAAAATACACACAAAATATATTTTTAGCCTTGGATTCTCTACTGAATTCCAGACCAAGTATGTATTGGAGTCTACTGCTTACCACACAACTTTAATTAGACATCATCAAGGCAACATAAAACTCAGTATGTTTAAAATTCAACTCATCTCTCTTTCCTCCCAAATGTTTCCTCCCCTATTCAATATTTTATCCATCCAGTTAGAAACCTGGTTACTCTGAACTCCTCTTCATTCCTTTCCTGCCACACCATGTTATTTCCCAAGTGTGAATATTCTGCCTTCTGAGTATCTCCTAAATGAAAACACTCCTCTACAACTCGTTTTCTATTTCCTCAGTCCAGAATTTGTTCATTTCTTGCCTGAAATGCTATAAAATTATCCAATTGAGGTCAACCCTAGAGACGCAATTTAACATTTCAACCACCTCATCCCCAGCATTTCCTATTCTCTTTTCCCCACTAGAATATACTCAAGGTAGGAACTTTAGTATATTTTGTTCAATGTGGGCTTTGACATGTCAGGAGAGTACCTGGCACATAGTAAGTTTTGAATAAAAATGTGTGACATGAAAATGAATTTAAAAGGGAGAAGTTTCCTGACTAATCTACAAACTGAGAAACAAAGAATTTCCTTCAGTAATAGCTAATAGTTTACAGATTCCCTTGTCCTTATCTTAAATAAATTGAAATCTTTTTCCTTAATGTAGACAGAGCCTCCAACTGTAAGATGGAGTCCTTTGCTTCTCAAATGAATTTTTATAGTAAGCAAGGAAAGATGGCCAACAATGACTCTGACTAGATTACACAATTTGTGTTACAGTGAAGTTGTCATTCTTGACAAGAAACTTTTAAATTCCATGTTCCAAGGACACTATGTTTCTTGTTATGTATAAGTATATTCAACAAATTCAATGATTCTTAGAATTTCTTAGCTCAGAACACTGAATCTTTTCTGAAAATTTTGCTTTTCATTTTTCTGCTTCTGAACCATAAAAAATAATTTTGCTAGTTTTTCTTTTAAATATCTTGAAAAGTATCCTTTTTTTGTTTCATTCCATTTTGACATTAATATTTGTACTACTGTATTTGAATATTTCTTTTAAATTCTGAGCCATTTTATTACACTAAGCAAGTGAATGATTCTGGATTCATGTATATAATTATGCTTTCTTTATAACATCATTTTTAAAATATCAGGCACCAAGGTGTTTTAAAATTATGGTACTTCAAAATCTGACTTTGGAATATAAACTGTATCTCTACCTTAATGCATTTATGTATATGCCTCAAGAAAACTACAATATTAAGGCATTAAAAATTTTCTCCACAAATATTTTAATTACTATTTTAGAATTCAGTTATAAGTTGTGATGAAAATGGCTTCCAATGCAGCAAAAGAACATACATAGACCACATGTTGTGGAAAAACGGACAAGAGAAACATACTGTGCATTTTGAAATTTAGGGTAAAGCTTCCCACCATTTCAGCAATAATGAGCATTGATGGATGGTTTTCACACTATTTAGTAAAACAGCTTTTCTTTTCATGAAAAGGAGGGTAGGGAAAATGTGACATTTGAATAAAGTTTTACATTTTGAACAAGTAATAAAAATTAAAGGTTACATTTCTAGAGTCCTGATTGATAACAATTGCTATTTAACTGCATTTTATAGGTTAGGTAAGCAGTTTAAATTAAAAAGTGACCTACACAAATATGCAGTATTGAAAAGAAATGAAAGTTAATAGCTTTTCTTTGCAACTCTAAGAAACCTGATGGGATTTTGAATTTCTAGAGGTTTGAGAAATTAGAAGGATATATTGTGTAGTGCCTTCATATGAAACATGTTTGAGGATTAGTTTTTCTTGGAATAATGTTTCTGTTATGACTACTAAAGCGTTCCCTTGGATTTTGCGACATGTTCGAAATACAGTTTATTACAATCAATTATATTATAAGACACCATAGATTGTCTCTAAGGATGAGTTTGTAAAATACACCCTCCTGTCTATAGATGCTCCACAATTAACAATTCCTCCAGGGAGTCACCTGGTTACCTCAATTAGGAGAGCTAGTGATGGTTCTGTAATTCTAAGACAACTTAATACAGTGTTATATTCTGTGATATAAATTTCCTGTTGTCTGCTGTGAAGTAGTAGATGCTCCAAAATCTAGAGTATTATTCCCATTATGTTTTGCTTAGACTAGTTGCACTGCGTTACTAACTCCCCAGTCTTCCCTGCCCTGTTCATACGCTTTCCTTGTCATGAAATGATTTCCTAAAATTGAATCTATATGTCTCATAGGTTGGATCCAGAAAAGAAATTTATCTAGGTTATCCTAATTATCTAATAAATTTAAAAAGTTTACATGTATATCCTTACCCAGTGTGGACAATTAATCTGCATAATACCTCTGAAATAGCATTCTTCTTAATACATGCTTTCAAATAGCCTGTAGTTTTAAGAGAGATAACCAGAAGTGAGCTAAATAACACTGCATCTCTCTGTATAAATTATGTATTTAAAATATGTGATAGAGGTATTTATTAGTTTTTCAAAGAGTCTCTGAAAATATCATTTGGCTTCCAAACATTTCACTTGTTCCTCAATGCTTGTGCAGATTTCACTCCACAATCACTAACCCATTTTTCAAATTATTTTTTAATTTCATTCTTAGCTTTATCGGTTACCTCAATTAATACATTTAGACATTCTGGTAGAACTGTATTTCTTTAAGGGTACATGTCTTTCTCCAAAGCTCATTCACTACCAAATGAATAAAACAACTGACAATGCCACAGAGATATTAAAATAAAACTATTTTTGCTTGTAAAATTTAGAAATTTTCCAAATGAATTACCTGAAAATTTCCTTTGTGTAATTGTATAAATTTAAGATGTACACCATGATGTTCTGATATAGGTTGCTTACTATAGTCAAGCAAATTAGCATATCCATCATAGTCACCCTTTTATTTTGTGATAAGAGCACCTAAAATCTATTCTTTTGGCAGGTTTTCAGTATGTAATACAATACTATTATTATAATTATAGTCCTTATGTTGTACATTAGCTCTACAGACATCCGTCCTACATATCTGCAACTTTATACCCTTTCCCACATGAATATATGTATGAGAATAGAGTCTACTTAAGCTTCCTCCCTATTCATACGTTTCAGGACACTCACAAACACACATCATGGGTTAAACAAAAAGGAAAGGTAAAGAATGTTAAATTGCTCATTAGGCCATTAATTGATTTTTCTGATTTTTTTTTTTTTTTTTTTTTAGTTTGGACATAGTGATCATTTCTTGTTTTATAACTAATTAAAGCATATTGTACCTCAACTTTTCTTGTGTGTTTAAAACAAAAATGTACATATATATTTAACATCGATATAGAGAGTTGATTATTTGTTGAGTAACAAATTTCTCTTCTTAAATAGCATGGCTATTTATTTATGTATTTACTAAAGATAAGTGTGTAAACTGAGCTTTTGCTTAATAAATTTTACTGAAATATGCTGCAGCAATTCAATATTTAAAATCATCTTATGTGAACATACCAGTTTGACACTAAATCATGTTGTATCTTGAATAAGTCATATCATGAATTATATCTTTGGTACCCTTGACATTTTATGTCTAGTAAATTCTTAAAGTGAAGCATTTCTGTCTAAAAAAAATGTTAAAAATGATTTCACTTAGTAAAAGTGCTACTTGATTTTGAAAATATTCAGATTAGTTCTGAGAATTTTTTACGAAAGAAGTTTAATTTACTGAGCTTCCTGAATGGCTTACAAACAGGGAAAATAAAAGAAAAAAAAAACTTTAGAACAAATTTTCCCTTTTGTATTTAACATGGCAAATAAGTTGGAAATTTTAGTCCTGTTTAAAATATGATATCTTTAAATTTTTAAAGAATGAGGCAGTGAACATATGCCTGAATGTTTGCAAGTTGTAGTTAATAATTTTATGTTAAATATTAACTACTTTTGAGAAACACCCTCCCTATCCTCCAATTAAGAGCAATTCCTAAATTCCCCAGTCTTCCCTGCCCTGTTCATACTGTTTCCTTGTCATGAAATGATTTCCTAAAATTGAATCTATATGTAGCATAGGTTGGATCCAGAAAAGAAATTTATCTAGGTTATCCTAATTATCTAATCAATTTAAAAAGTTTAAGGGTACATCCTTACCTAGTGTGGACAATTAATCTGCATAATACCTCTGAAATAGCATTCTTGTTAATACATGCTTTCAAAGGTTCTTAAGCTTGCATTTACACGACAGGTAAGAATGGCTCCACTATGTCAAATAAACGGTTTGTAACAGAAGTCCCTAAATAAGTACTTATGTGGAATTATATTTTACACATTCCCAAATTTGAAATTATATGATAATGCTAATTTTTACAAGTCCCTAGACATATATTTACAGAACGATAAACAGATATTAAGCTAAAATGATTGTGAAAAAGCATGAATAGTATTTAGGGTAAATCAATATTCTAATACAGTATAGGCTTATGATAATCATTTCCAAATTTTAAAAACTATGGAAAAGGCCTTAGAGAAATGAGTAACTTTTAATGCAATGTAAAGTTTATATACACAAAATAGACTAAGGACAAAATTCTTGCATAAATTATTCCTTTTAGCATACTATCCACTCTCTTCCAACACATAATTTTCATACAATATTGTATATTGGAGATCATCTATATCAATGCGTAAAGAATTTATTCTCTTTTTTATGGTTATGTAATATTTATTGTATGTGTCTTACTAATTTCCTACTGATGGACATTTGGATTATGTATAATCTTTGCTGATATACTAAATATCCTTATACATATGCATTTTGCATATGTACTTTACCTAATTTTTTGTTTAATCCTCTCAATAATCCAGTGAATAGGTACATATTATTATCTTCCTATGTAGATGAGGAAATTGAGACAATTACAATAAGTAGCTTGTCCACATACACATATTTCATAAAAAAGAAATTTGTACATGGGCCCAAGTCTATCTTATTCGAAAAGGGATAGTTTTTTTTATTCTTACTGGGAAACAAAATAAAATAAAACAAAAATAGAGGGGCAAGATGAAGGTGACATGGCTACTGAAAAGCTGTATAATATTACCAGGTTGTTTTATGATATCTTGGTTATTTTGACTAATTCTTAGGTACTCTAACATGTTTACATTATATGTATAATTGATAGAAGGCTAACTTAGTGTATATACTTAATAAATATTAAATAGTGAAAAGAGATTCTCATGCATATATAAAGTTAAAAATAAAAAAACTCACTTTTAATGTATTACTATTCATGCTAGAAATATTCAAGTTAGAGAAATAATTTTCAGAAACTCTATTATTCATAAATACTTTAATCTCATTTAGTGCTCATGTGTTTTCTCCTGGGAAGACGCTTCTCGATTACATTTCTAGGATTTAAGGTTTTCAAATAGTTTTCTTAATATATTTCTGAATATGATAGCTGTTGCTGTTGAAGCCTAATCTACATGAATAATTTAATTGTAGTAATTTACTCCTCTGGAATACAAAAAAATAATTTGATTAATTTACTCTTCATTAAATAAAAGCTTTCACTGCACTAGAAGAACATCAGTTATATTTGGAAACATACATGGCTTTTTGCTTTGACAACTGCCAGAGCTACCATATTCAAAGGCTCGATGATCTACTACTGAATTTGAAAGGGAAAACCACAAAAAATTTACAAGCACTCTACAGAAAGATGTCAGAATTTCCCAGAAGAGGTAGATGTGACTGAATAGTTTAAATGCACTGTCATGAAATTCTAGACACATTGAACTTAATGCAAACGAGTAAACTCATGAATTGGAATGAGGTAACACTTCTTTAAGAATGCAAATTAAAAAGGAAACATCAAAATAATGAAACCTGCCATTTTTTTCTCCACTGAGAAAATTCTTTACCAGACCTCAAAAACAGGCCAGGCTCTCTGGAAAACAATGATAGAAAAAAGGTATTTGATGTAAAAATGTGTGTTGAGAACCCTCCCAAGACTCCCCAGTTAGTATTTTAATAACCTTATAGAAAAACTACTGTAATTAGTTGTATTCGTTACACACAGTTAAATATTTATTAAATCAGAGCATATTATAGAAGAAAAATGAATTTATTTTCAAAAACATTGTACAATTCAATGTCACTATTTGATTATCTCTAAAGATTGGAATAATTCCTTCGTTTGAATACATGTGTATCAGCGAAACTTTCTGTCAGGTAGGATAGATGTTTTAAGATTATACATTACAAATACTTAGAGAAATTGTCAAATTTAAGTTTAGAAAATTTTTAAAGAACTTTTAAAAGAAAATGAAAAGGTATATGTGTGCATAATTGGGAATTTGGAAATCACAGGAAATTGCAAATAAGAAATAAAAATCCTCATATTGCCATTACTCATGAGTAAATCTCCTTAATAAAATGAAGTATTTTCTTCCATTATTTTTTCTACATATGAAATATAAGGTTAAATTGAATTACAATACTATAAAGGTTGTTCTGAGATAAAATTAGTGAAATCTATGAAATCATAATTACAATAAAAATTTTTATGTGAACATTTTTACCACACATCAGTTTTTGTTTTCCTGGGACAGATATCTGGAAGCAATTTAGGGAGGAAAGGTTGAAAATGCATGCATGGGGAGTGGGGAGAGGTGGGTAAGACAGCCTTGTGGTGTCTTCCTAGTCCTTATCGGCTGTGTTCTGGGTCAGCCTGAAGCACTGTGTTCTGTTTTTCCTTTGCTTAGAAGCAATGCATTCTGTGCCAGTATTTTCTAAGGCATGGTCCATCTGACCACCTATATCAGCATCTCCCTGAGTACGTCTTCAAATGCGGATTTGAAGGTCCAGTCAACATTCACTGTGGGAGTGTAATAGGTCCATTAATATGCATTTTCCACAAGCTCCCTGGATATTCTTATGTGATGTAGAATTTAACAACCATTGCTGACGTGACTGTGACTATTTTTGATTAAGGGGAGACTCTGGAGTTTTATTCTTTTTTTTTTTTTTTCTTCCTTTTAACTCGGAAAACAGGACCACTCATTCAGAATTGCTTTGAATCCCAGATCCATCACTAGCTAAGTAACCTTGGGCAAGCTTGTTTGCATTCTTATCTGTTCAAATGAAGATGACAACACTGGCAACATCTACTTGAGTGCTTTTTGTAAGAATTTAATGAGATAATGTATGTGAAGTTTCATGGTACAAAACCTGACAAATGGTAGGCACTCAACAAATGTTAGTCTCCTTACTCCATTAAAAGTGAGGGGGAATTTTAAAGATCAGCCAGACTAATGCTTAATTTTACACACAAGGAACTAAATCTCAGAAAAAATTTAGTAGCTAAAGGCATCAGCAGACTGACCCGGCACTCATAAATTATGGTTGGACTAAGTTACGTTGCATCAAAACTAAAATAAAAAGGTGTTTGTAAGGAGGGTTCTACTCACACAAAAAAATCTGTTACTTGCATTCTATACACAGTGGCAGGTACAAAGAAAATGTTTGTAAACCACCTGTGTGGCAGCATGAATTGTATTTATTTCACTGAGTATGTGCTCCTCCATGAACCACTTGTGACATGCATGAGACTACACCTCGCAGATGGGACCCAGCGGCTGCGCCCAGAAATCTGCTGCCCCATTGCTCTGAGGTCACGCTTCTCCCTTCAGGCTGCTCGCATTCAGTGTCTGGTGTGGCAGGGATATTAAAGTAGGCCTCCTACTGGAGACAGTGGGCTCCTTTGTCCTCTGACTGGCTTGAGGAGAGCCCTAGTGTAGTGGCCTTGTCAAATCGTTTTTATCTTGCCTGGTAATCTAGGATGCTTCCACCCAACCTTCCTTTTCTTGCTTCTTCATTTGGGTTAAACCCAAATGATAGCTCTCCCAGCCTTTTGTGGCTCCTCTCCCGTTTGGTCTCATGGATATTTTCCTCTAATAAAATCTTTGCACAATTAATCTCATCTTGGCATTTGTTTTTTGAAGGATCTAAATTAACATATCTCCCCAAGCTCCTACCACATCTCATCTAAACTAGAACGAAACCTTCCTGATGTCAATAAGAATAACCAATAAAATGTTGTATTTCCTGTATTTAGGTTGATGCATATTGGAGATTCATTCATTCATTAAATATTGAACACCACTACAGTATGTAGTTGATAGTGAATAGATGAAGTAAACTATATAAATTCACTGTCATCATAAAATCTATATCCAAGTTTCTTTGAATACTGTTAAAACAAATGGAGCATATGTGTAGATACAGTGTGTAGGTATAAACAGGAAGTAAAATACAGTCTGGTTAATAACAAAGTATAAATAATATAAGCATGGGTGGGTTTAGGTGGGCAGAAGAGCAAGGAGTGGTAAGGGGAGATAGAGCCAGGGATGACTGTCGAGTCTTTCACAGAGTCACTAAATATTCATGTGCTCTAGGCATGTCTACAGACTGAACATACAACCGTATACTCATGCAAAGAGCTTTTTCCTTTATGTGTAATGATGTTATAACTAATGATAATATTAACTAGCATTAGGATTTTTTATACATATGCATCATCTCAAACACTGGATTCTTAAAACAACAATTATCATATGGGGGAAAAAAACCCTTTCAACATTAAAAAGAGATCCCCAGCCCCGAGTGGTGGCTCATTCCTATAATCCCAGCACTTTAGGAGGCCTAGGCGAGAGGATCACTTGAGGCCAGGAGTTTGAGACTCCATCTCTACAAAAATTTTTTAAAATTAGCTGGGTGTGGTGGCATATGCCTGTAGTCCTAGCTACTCTGGAGGCTGGGGCAGGAGGATCACTCGAGCCCAAGAGTTTGAGGTTTCAGTGAGCTATGATGATGCCACTACATTTTAGCCCAGGGAACAGAGCAAGACACCCTGTCTCAAAAAAAAAAAAAAAAAAAAAAAAAAAGAGAGATCCTTTTCAAAAAGTTGAAAGACGTTGGGAAACACTACAAGTACATTAGAAATATATATAAAGAAAGGAGAAATCATAAGTGGATATGAGGATGACTTCCAGGAGAAAACGGGATTTGAGTTGGGCCTTTAGAAATGGCTCGCACTTGTCTAGGAACAGAATTGCATCATAGATGGAAGTAACATTTGTAAATTTTGAGCCTCTAAGTGCTTTGTGATGTTCTAGGTATTTTATCTGATAAACTATGCATCCATTATAACACCCTTCTGAGGATGATAACAATATCCCTATTTTGAAGAGAAAAGAAGTGGAGCTCAGAGAGGTGAATTAACATGTTCAAGGTAATACACCTATTAAAGAATGAAATGAAATATTAATACAACTGAGGCCAGTAACAGCACATGTGTCTTACCTATCCCAGGCATCCCCAGGTATTTGGTACTATATAATTTATTACTAGTTATGTCTGTTGGAGAACACTTGTTTTCCTAGGATCCAGTTTACTTCATTGTCCTCATTCTTGTCATTCACTCAGAAAAAAGAGAAGAAATGAAAAAGGAAGAGAGCAAAAAAGAAAAGAAGGAAGAATCATTGAGGCTGCACTTTGTAAAAATTACTATGCCATTTCATGGTTCTGTACACAGAAATAAAGCATATATAACCTGTGGTTGTAGGTGGTTTATAACGTCCCTTTATGCAAGAAACAGGTACCCAGCTATGGTGGTCCTCTTTACAATGCACCAAAGACATCAGCAAATATCTCTGATGCAGAACAGGAGGCAATAAATTCAACACACACACACACACACGCGCGCACGCGCACATGTGTGCGATATCCTATGAGATCAGAAAGAGAAAATGACTTCTGATGGAGAAGGAGGAAGGACATTGTAGAGAAATGGCAGTGGGTTTAAAACGCAGTAATAATCTAGAAGCAAGGCTTACTAGCTCTACCTTAGGCAAAGCAAATAGGGCAGAATTTCCTTCTTGTGAAGTTCACAGAAATCCTGGGGTGGGGAGTGAGGCAACTTTTAAGAACATAATATGATAATAGTGATATGCTGATGTAATAAATCAAAACAAACAAAAAACAATTTGTATCTAAAAAATTTCTTAAATTGATACTACACAATTTTCCAGGATAACAACTGATATGGCTTTTATTCAAAAGGTGTACCTTTTACTACATCGTTTCAGCTGTTTGTAAGCAAGAGCTTGGCAGATTGCTCAGGTTGGACAGTTCCTCTAAACAGGACAATCCTTTCATCTGTCACCACGTCAGTCAACAGCATTTATTAAGTGAACCACATGTGAAGATCAATATCCAAAAGAGTATTATAAAAGGAGTAAGAAGCCCAGTGTGCCCTTGGAGCTTACAGCCCCATGAAGGAGACGAGGTAGACCAATAAAATAATAAACTCAAGTGAAAGAAACATCTGCCAGATGGAAGCTGTAAAGAGATGTTTATGTAAGCGTTCAGTATTCAGGGAAGTGGACAGGAAGAAGTTTAGAGTGATTGAAACTAAAAGAAGCCAAGTGGGGTTAGCTTGGAGATAGCTTCAAGAAGGAATGCATTTTTTTGGCTTGGTTATGGGAAACATTATCTGGTTGCATAAACACTTTTATTTCTTTGTGGTATTCCCCAGATGAATGGTCTTTTAAGTTGATGTGAATACAGTTGTCTTTATTTCCCTTCTTCCCCCATTTCCTGTAGAGAACAGCCTGGTCACAATTATATTGGCTGAACACTCTAACCCAATAAGAGACTTGCATCACAGAGCTGTTCTCCATTGGAGCCTACTCCTAACTCTCTGATAGTGTTAGGTCTGTCTCGATGTTCCCTGGTCCTCAGTTCCCAGTGTCAAGAGTACTGGTACTGATTTGATCTGATGATGGAGTGATCACAAATACAAAGCAATACCATACAAACAGTTTATTACAGAAAAGAAAGAAACTATACAAAGTGGAAAAAAAACGAAGCTACCCAAAGTGAAAATACGTTCCAGAGAGAGGAACAGGTCGGTCTCCACAAGTGGAGAAAGACGTTGAGGACTCTCAGGTGGTTTCCTTTTATTGGCCTGGTCTGGAGGAGGGCTTACAGAAGGTGTGGGATATTACCAAATGATTATCAGGTGTTCTGCATTTTCCTGCAGTCCCTTCCCCTTATTGGCCCCTGGCTTCTCCACCCCTAAGAACCACCCTCCTGGATATACCTACCACCTGCAGATTTGATCCCTGCCTAACAATAGTCTCACTCTGTCTTACACCTCAGCCTGCTCTTATTATACCAACAGGGCATGTAGCCACGTCTTGTCTTCCTACCCTCAGTTTCTAACAAGAAAGGTCATTGAATTGTCTCTCTTACCCTTAAAGACCTTCAGAAAGGATTTTTGAATATATTAAGGGATTCAGTACTGTGGTGGATTTGTATTGTGTCAGCTTAAACTAAGCTGGAACTGCATTTCTCCAAATTCATTTCCCTGCATATCTGTGGGTAGGTATGGAGTTTGAAAGAGGGATGTGAAGCAGCAGCCATATTTATTTTGCATTTGGAAGGTCGATGCAGGGCATGGAGTTGTGTTGTAACTCAAAGGACATTCTCACACATCTCCTGGCTTACCCTGTTGATATGGGACAGCAGCCATGTCTGCAGATTGTCCAGCTCTCACCTGATCATCCTTCAGTTTCCCTGAATCCCAGGCCAGTTGTGTGCTTAGCTCTTTGGGAAGTGGGCCAACTTTTTCTGCAGGGCACCAATGTCATCTATGGTAGAGGCTTGGAGGAGGTGGGAGGAACAGGGTTTACTGTCTAAAATCATGGGTTCCAGCTCACTTTTTTTTTGTTTGTTTTTGTTTTAGTGTTTTGAGACAGAGTCTCTCTCTGTTGCCTGGGCTAGAGTGCAGTGGCATCATCATGGCTCACTGCAACCTCAAACTCCTGAGTTCAAGCAATCCTCTTGCCTCAGCCTCCCAAGTATCTGGGAATACAGGTACACACCACCATGCTCAGCTAATTTTCTATTTTTCGTAGAGATAGAGTCTTACTATGTTGTTCATGCTGGTCTCTAACTCCTGGCCTCAAGCTAGCCTCCTCACTCAGCCTCCCAAAGTGCTAGGATTATAAGCATGAGTCACCATGCCTGGCCCTAGCTCACTTTTGTGGGTTGCAGTTTGTCCCTGCTGCTGCTTTCTTCACATCTATCTTCTCTTCCTTGCCTTGCACCAGATGCAAAGACAACAGTTTCTTATAGACTGTTAAACCAGCTACCACAATTGCATAAGACTAAGTGTCCTTAATAAATCCATGTTCATATGTATGTATGAGGATATATACACACATACATATACATTTATATGTGTTTATATGCATACACATGTGTATATAATGTTTTGACTGATACAAGTTCCCCCGCTTGTTTTCTATTTGCCAATACATCTTTTTAACCTTGGTCCAGAGAAATAAAAAGACTACCAAACTCTGCCTAGCTAACTCCTTTCACTTCTTTTAGCCTGAGCTCATTGGGTTCTTTCCTAGGGAAGTCTTCTCCAACCCCCTCAAAACTCTTTCAAATAACACTTGTTCCCTTACTTCACAGAAGTTTTCACAATTTATATTATGCATAAAGTGAATGTATTTGTTTAATATCAATTTTCCTTGATGGATGGTAAGTCACAAGAGGACAAGAACCACATTCGTTTGGGTTGTCACCCTTATCCAGAGCCTAACTGGATGCCTAGAGGATATTAGGTGTCCAGTACACATTTTTGAATGAAAGTTTTTTGAATGTCTATTTCATACTCTTTCCTTTCATTATCACCCTCTCTCTACCCATTACTGTTGGTCTAGTAAATGCATCCATTGGTGAATAATACCTAGAGGTGTTTGTTATGTATGTTCGTTTTATGCCAATAATTGCCCCTGCTAAGCATCGCACCTGGAACATGCTAATTTCCAGAGCAGCTTCTCCACCACCATATAAAACCCTTCCTCCCTCAACATCATGCTTTTCAGCTATAGCCCTCTACCTCTCCTCACTCGATTCATCTCCTGATCATCTGTCTGTTCCCCCAGTAGCACTTTCTGGAACTAGACCTTTATCATATTTTCACATGTTCATTTACACATGCATTTATTCAACAGATGTTTGTTCAGTGCTTATGATGTTCCAGGCTTTGTGATGAGACCTTGTGCAATAAGGGCTTAGATTTCCCTATTTTCCTGAATCCAAGAAGAAATCTCGAGCTGTTTCCATTTAATCCAAGCAAGGACAAGTACTGAGGACCTTCCCTTCTTATACCATCAGGGTCTTCTCTAGCAGTCTAAAGTCCCCCTGACTGATTCTTAATGCTCACAGATATCATGAGTGTAGGAAGTTGGCAGAGTTGGGCTGGGGGAGAGGTCCACACGTTTTGAACATAAAAATAAAATGAAAGTTTACATTTCTGGAGTCATGGTTGATAAAAATTTCTCAGTTTAACTGCATTTTGTAGTTTAGGTAAGCAGTTGAAATTAAAAGCTGAGAGCCTTGAAGCACAGACGCCTACGAAACACCAGAGAGGTGATATGCCACTGGCTATTGACGCAGTGCCTTTACCAGAGAGCCACGGGGTCCTACCACATCTGCTCACCACAAGGCAGAGCTGTCTTCACACTGCACTCGCTTGTGTTCATGTAGCCCAACTCTTTATCTGTTTTCTTTTTGATGTGCTAATAATCTTCAACAATATGACAGGCTCTTACTGAGTTATGGTTTTTCTTTGCAAAATGATTTCGGTGGTTGTCTTCCTACTAAAAGCCCTTCATTTACAAATGGTGTCTTCATTTTCCCAACTACATTTTTTCTCAGAAATGAACTTCAAGAGCTTAATCTGATTATTTTCTTTCTCTTTACAACTCATTTATTGCAGCACTCGTAGGTGGCTCTGGCTCATTAGGGAGAAAGTTACGGCAAAAGAATTCTAAGAAAAAAAGATTATCGATGTATTTTAAAACACAGTGTCACCACACTAGAGTTGATGTGTTGTCCAGCGGAAGTTGAAGAACATGAATTGGATCTAACAAAAATCTTCTGGGTTGTGTAAACTCTTCTTGCAGCAATCATGATCCAGCATAAAGATGGCAGAGTTTAGGGTAAGTTAGGAACGGGTTTTTTCTAGGTAATTAGGCCCAAGGATGAGCACTCATGGTTATTGCGAGAGTGATTGAGATGATAACCCATGCAGTCTAAGGTGGATAGAGAGTAGGAGAGGCCAAGACTAAGCAAAGAAACTGAGAGGGAATAAGGCAGTTATTAATATTATTAGTAATATTAATATGTGCATGTCTCCATGAAGCTAAGAGAACACTAGTGGGCATGACAGAATAACAAAAGCAAATCAATGTCAAAGAACTAGAAAAATAACAGTTAAAATTTCTGACAAGGAGCAATTTGGGGACCTAGGGGATGGTCATGAGTTTTGAGTGGGTAGAGTACAAAACATGGTCATCGTACTTGAGATGATGAAGAAACTATGAAATTAAGATTCATTATTAAGCTCCAAATTCTGTGAAGAGAAGTACCATTCCTGTCTTACTCACCATAATATCCCTAGTTCCAATACAGTGCCTAATAGAGAGTTGACATTTAATAAAAATTTGTGGGAAAAAGAATAAATGAAGGATTCGTTGGTACAGTCATTGAAGACACCCCCAAAACAATAAATCTGGCCATGTTAAAGCACGTTTTCTCTTGCCAATAAGACTTTGCAGCCTCTTTGGAAAAAACAAACAAAAAATTTGTCCAAACTTTACATATGATTATTTGGGTCTCAGCTTAGTGATCAATTCTTACAATAAGTCTTTCCTGTAACACCATGTTTTAGATATTTTTTTTTTTTGTATTTTCATAGCACTCTGTACTTCCTCTATTCTCAGACTTATTTTAGTTGCTTTAATGTAATTTCTTATTTAATTATCTGCCTCTATCTTTTTTTAATGTTTTAAAAATTTTGCTCTACACATTCAGAGAAACTTCTCTAGTAAGGAACTATAGAAATAATCTCTGAAAATATAGTCTTACTGCTTCCTTCAATAGACTGAAATCTCAGACAGATTGTTTACCCATCATCATTTTTCTCCACCCATTATAAAAGAAATAAAACAAGTTACTATTTTTTCCTCTCCTACCAGCAAAATAATGTAACTTTTTATATTGCCCAGTCTTGGTGAGGAAACTCAGTAATAAATTCTCAAACATTATAGATGTGAGTGTAAATTAGTGTAACATTTGTAGAGGATAAATTGGAATTATCACTCAAAATTTAACGTGGAAATACTGTTTGACTCTAAATTTCATTTGACAAATATGTCCTTCAAATACACTTACATAAGTAAAACAAGAGTGATAGACTTTGCAAGCTTCATTTGAGTATCAAAAACAGTGTAAATAATTTAAATGACCATCAATAGAGAACTGGCTACATGATTATGGTGCATCCATATAATGGTGTTCTGTATTAACATTAAATAGGCTGCAATAGATATCTATATGTTTCTATAGGAAGTCCTGGAGAGATTAAGATATGTATATTATAATCCTATTTGTGTCATTTTTAATAGTAAAGTCTCTCCCTGAACAACACAAACTTGAAATGCGTGAGTCCTTTTATATGCAGATTTTTTTCAATAAATATTTTGGAAATTTTTTTTAGAGATTTGTAACAATTTGAAAAAACTCGTAAACCATGTAGACTAGAAATATTGAAAAACTAAGAGAAAGGTACGTCATGAATGCATAAAATACATGTAGATACTAGTCTATCATTTATTACCATAAAATATATACAAATCTTGTATAAAAATTTAAAATGTATCAAACACAAACACTTACAGGCAGTTCATGGCATTATTCACAGTCAAGAGAAATGTAAACAAATGTAAAGATGCAGTATTAAGTTATAACTGCATAAAATTAACTGTAGTACATACTGTACTACTTTAATAATTTCATATTCATCTCGTATTGCTATTGCAGTGAACTCAAGTGTTTCAAGTATCCACTTAAAACATTGTGTGATGCTAATAATCTCCACACGAGCAGTTCATCTCTCCAGTAAATTGTGTATTGCACACCATGAGACACATACAAATTGCTACCAGTGATGCTGAAAGTGCTCCTAAGAAGTAGGAAAAAAGCATGACATTATGAGAAAAAGTTGAAATGCTTGATATATACTGTTGATTGAGGTTTGCAGCTGTGGTTACCCTCCATTTCAAGATAAATGAATCCAGCATAAAGAACCTTGTAAAAAAAAAAAAAAAGAAAAAAAAAAAAAAGAAATTGTGAAGCAGTTCCTGCAGCTATGCCAGCAGACACAAAAACCTTGCACTTTTTTGTGAAATATCTTTTTATGTCATATTGAACATGCAGCTTTTAATACAGATGCAGGATTGCTATAAGACTCTAATATGATACAAGAAAAAGCCAAGTTATCATATGACAATTAAAGTAAATGGAAGGTGAAGGATCTAAAGCTGGAGAATTTAATGCCAGCAAAGGTTGGTTTGATCATTTTTGAAAGAAGTTTGGCTTAAAAAAATATCAACATAAGAGAAGAAACAGCTTCTGCTGACCAAGAGCAGCAGATGAGTTCCCAGATGCCATTAAGAAAATCTTTGAGGCAGAAAAGGTATCTGCCTGAACAGGTTTTTAATGCAGATGAAAGTGCCTTACTCTGGAAAATAATGCTACAAAAGACTTATTTGAAAGAAAAAAAAGTGAGGACAAGGATTTAAGGCAGGGTGGGATAGGCTAACTCTACCATTTTGTGCAAATGCAGTTTGGTTGATGATCAGGACTGTCCTTATCTATAAAGCTGCTAAGCCCTGAGCCTTGAAGGGAAAAGATAAATGCCAGCTGATAGTCTTTTGGTTGTACAGCAAAATGGCCTGGAAAACAAGAACACTTTTTCTCGATTAGTTCCATACATGCTGGCCACCGAGAACCCCATGAGATTAACACCAAAGGTGTCAAAGTGGTCTACTTGCCCCAACATAACATCTCTCATTCAGCCTCTACATCAGGGGGTCATAAGAACCTCTTAGTCTCATTACACGTGGTACTCTACGATAAGGATTATCAACACTTTGGAAGAGAACCCTGATAGAGAGAACATGATGAACGTATAAAAGGATTACACCTTTGAAAATGTCATTGTCATTATAGAAAAATCCATAAAAGCTATAAAGCCTGAAACAGTAAGTTTCTGCTGGAGAAAACTGTGAGCAGATATGCGTGTCTTCACAGGATTTACAGCAAAGCCAATCAAGGAAATCATGAAAGACATTGTGGATATTGCAAAAAATTGGGGAGTGAGGGGTTTTAAGACATGGATCTTGGAGAAATTCAAAAGCTAATAGACACCACACCAGAGAAATTAGCAGAAGACAACTTGATTGAGATGAGTCCTTCCAAATCAGTGTCAATGAGAAAGAAGATATAAAAGGAGTGCCAGAAAACAAATTGATATTAGACATTCTGGCAGGAGGATTCTGATTATTCAAGACTACTTTTGACTTCCTTTATGGCGTGGACTGTTCTATGAAACTAAAGCAAATGGTGGAAGAAAGATTAGTAGCACATAGAAATTAGAGAAATGAAAAAGCAAAAATGTTAAACAGAAATTAACTATGTGTTTCTGCAAAGTTATACTAAGCGTGCCTGCCTCCCCTTCCACCTCTTCCACCTCTTGTGCTTCTCCCAGCCCGGAGACAAGACCAACCCTTCCTCTCCCTCCTCCCCCTCATCCTACTCAACATGAAGACAAGAATTAAAGACTATTTTGATGATCCACTTCCACTTAAGGAATAGTAAATATGCTTTCTCTTCTTATGTTGTCTTAATAATATTTTCTTTTCTGTAGCTTACTTTATTGTAGAAATACAGTATATGGTATATGTAACATACAAAATATGTGTTAATCAACTATTTATGTTATTACTAAGGCTTCCAGCCAATGGTAGACTATTAATAGTTAAGTTTTGGGGGACTGAAAGCTTATGCATGGATATTCAACTGTGCAGGGGGTCAGCACCCCTAAATCCTGTGTTCTTCAAGGGTCAACTCCATATACCTGTTAGTTATCGAGGCAAAAAATATCTCTTAATAAAATGAGATTCAAGAAATTATTTTGTGGTCATCTTTTGAGGTAAGGAGACTAAAGACGTAGAAGGAGACTGTTTTTTTTTTTTAATGATTTGTGAGTTGTGCCATGAGTAATTTTTATAATTTTTTATTTCATATTACTATCTACTGTTTGAGTTTTTTAAACCTTGCAGTCATTTGTTCATTTTAATTACTTCAGTTTTTACAACTCTTATCTACATCTGTAACCATTTTCTCCAATTGTTCTTTGGCCTTTAGAGCTCTTACTGAAGCAAATATTTCTAGTCTTCCCTACTCTCTTCAAAGCCAATCCTTATCTCCTCTTCAACTGTTGATTTTTGTCTCCTATTTCATCAAGAAAAAGAGATATTCAAGGTCTAAATGGAATTGCCTCAAATATTTCGCCCATCTCCTACAGGAGCACCCATTCTTTTCTCCAGTCTTCGAAGACAAAGGGCCCCTCCCCTGCGCAAGGCCAATGCTTTGGATCTGATGTAGCTCATAAATTTCCTCCTTCCTCTTTCTCTTTCTCCCCACCCCCTTGGATCTTTGCCCTTTTACAATAAGCATGCTCAAGTCTCTTCTTTCCTAAAGAAAAATATAATATATACAATATTAATAAATAATCCCCTCTGGCCTTCAGTCAGTATCCCCCTTTCTGAGCTAAAAGTAGATGACAAATGCCAAGTCTATTTTTCCGATTAATAATCATTTCTCAATTCACCAACATATGGTTTTAGTTAGCAACACTCCACTAAAGCCTTTCTCTAGAAATCTCTGAAGCGTACATTTCAAATTGAATGAAATAAATTCATTCCCATCCTATTGTCTTCTTACCACACTGTTAGCCACTCACTTCTGTTTGAAAAACTCCGTTCTCTTAGATTCTCTTGTTCTTAGACTTTTAACCATTTTCCCAATCTTTTTAAGAGGTCCTTTGTCCTTGACCAACCTGTCAAATAAGAAGTGTAGCCTGTTTCTTTAGACCCACATAATGTGTAAAAAGGACTTGAAATAATTCTCTATATTTAAAAATTGTTAGATTTCACATTTAAAAATTAGACTTTACAATTTCTTTTGAAAAATCAGAATATATTATAGCAATACTTTGTCCACATACCCCCATACTAAAAATTGGTAGAAGGGTGTAAACATTGCCTCATTACATAAGTCATGTACTATCCATTTCTCATTAATTTTAACTTGCAACTAACCTACTCCACGCATTTATATTACTTGCCTTAATCTTGTCAACCAGAGAACTCGAAACATTTTGACTTATACAGCCCTGCAGTAAAATGTTTAGCATTGTCCCCATCTGTGTACATTTTTACATATAAATTATATTTCAATACCATATTTTTAATTTCTAGATGTTCCCTTTGATTCTTTTACATATCTTCATTTTCATTGTCTTGATATTTTCATTTGTTTTTATTTCCTCATTTTTATAATTTTTATGATTCCTTTGATAGTGATAATTTTTTAATATTCTGTTTACAATTGCTCTAATATCTGAAGTTCTTGGACAGTATAACCCTTTTGCTTATCATATCTGCCGATTTTCTGTCATGACTGAATATTTTCTCATATGCTATAGGAGTTTGATTTTTATGCACATCTCCAATGAGATTTTTCTACAAAAACCTATAAAACTAAAGTGGATGACATGTCTCTCTAAAGGCTGGCCTTTGTTTCTACCAGAGTTCCAAACATGTAATTGGCCTGAGACAACTTTTTATGGTGATTTCTTGTCTTGGGAGATTCCATCATTGCTAGGTAGTAAAAAGTCAGGATAAAGTCAGATCATAGACCTGTGTATTGGGTGGCCTGCGGTTAGAAATTCTCTTGGACAACTTTTTTTTTCTTCTTATACACAGTTTCTAGGCTAAGACAGACAAGCTTTCTTATTATCTTCTTGGAATGCTGGTCATATTTTTTCCAGTTCTCTTTTCACAAGGTCTTAGTTTCATGGTTGGTGGCCTAGATTCCTGTCCCTACACGGGCATTAAATCACCAGCTCCAAACTTACAAAGAACTGGCCCAGCACTTGCTCACCTGCTATCTTTCCTGCTTTTGAGGGCTCACCTCATTTTTTTTTTAACCTCAAGTGTTTTCCTTATTTCCTGGAGAATAGAGCTATACATTTAACATGATATTTGTTATTCAACATCTAGCTTTTCCAGACATTCTGTAGAAAAAGTCTTTTCAGATTATTTAGTCCACCGTATTTTCAGAAACAGAAATCCATGTTTAAAAATGATATGCAGGGACTATTGTGCTAATACATTACATACCTTACAAACTACACACAAAATGAGAAATAAACTTTAAAAAATAACTATTTTGTTTATTATTTATGCCAAAAGTATTTGGCTCTTCTTAAAATCGTTTTTTATTGTTAATAATGTGGTTGAATGTGCTTAATTATTTTTGTTTAAATCCTGGTTTAAATCTTCTTGAAATAATGATTTAGAGGCTTAGTTCTAAATCCAGTTTGTTTCAAAATTACCATCGTAACTGGAAGGAATACTTTCTAAAGATCTATAGATCCATGTGGAAGAAACATACCTTTATTAAATCATTTCCATTCCCTCTCAAAAATTACTTCAGAGTTTACTTTTAAAATTTCATTTTACATGTCTATCTCGTCTGATAAAAACCAGTTCTTGCAAAAAAATTTAATAATACTCCATAAAACCTTTCATTTGGAAGATTTTCTAAAAACAGTTTAAAAATTCTATTTTCAACTTTTTAAAACATTCAGATGTGAGAATTTTAATGGTGGAGAGACACCATTTTCATTTACAAAATCATACAACAGTGAAAATATTTCCAAACTTTCTCAATGCTTTCTCCATAGCACAAATGTCCTACTCATTGTTAAAGTATCACTTTACATGGAAGGCAGTATTTATTATTTTTTCAAAAATATTTGAAATATGCTTTTGAAAACTACTCATATAACAAAAGTCATCAATTGGGAACTTTATTTGAAAAATAAAAACATTCAATTACTCTCTTTATAAATTTTACATTGAGGAAACTGCTAAATTTTCACAGAAGTAGAGAATATAGTATAAAGAACACTACTATATCAATCATCTAATTTCAATAATTTTTGTTTTGTCTATAACTGTTCTTTTGATTAGAGTATTTTAAGATGAATTCTGAATGCCATACCATCTATATGTAAATACTTAAGGATGTATTAATATAGCTAAAAGATAAATATTTTTAAGTTAACCACAATACCTATCATATCTAACAAAATTAATGACAATTTCTTTTTTAACAGCCTTATTGAGGTATAATTTACATACAATTAAATTCACTAATTTTAAGTATGCAATTTGGTGATGTGTTTTTTTTTTTTTTTAATGCTTTTTGAATTAACTTTAGACTTACAGAAGAATTTCAGATAGTATGGAAAATTTTCCTGTATGCCTCATCCAGCTTCCTCTAATGTTAACATCTCATATAACCACGGCACATTTATCAAAGCTAAGGGTTTAACAATGATATAATATTATTAACTAAACTACATTTTTTAATTCAGATTTCACTAGATCTTCCACTAATGTCCTTATTCTGTTCCAGATTCTAATCTGAGATCCCACACTGCATTTAATGGCCATGTCTCCTTAGTCTCCTTTAATCTACAATAGTTTCTCAGTGTTTTCTTGTCTTTCATTACCTCAACACTTTCAAAGAGAACAAGTCAGTTATTTTGTAGAATGTCCCTCAATTTTATGCCTCCAGATTTGTTCTTTTTACTTAAGATTGCTTTGACTGTTTGGGATTATTTTTTTCTAGATTTGTGAAATATGACATGGGTATTTTGATGGGGATTGCATTGAATCTGTAAATCACTTTGGGCAGTATGGACATTTTAACAGTGTTGATTCTACCAATCCATGAGCAGGGGATGTTTTGCCTTTTTTTTTTTTTTTTTTTTTTTGGTGCCATCTGCAATTTCTTTCATCAGTGTTTTGTAGTTTTCCTTGTCGAGGTCTTTAACCTCCTTTGTTAAGTATATTCCTAGGTATTTTACTTTCTTGGTAGCTATTGTGAATGGTACTGAGTCCTTGATTTGACTCTCAGCTTAACTGTTAGTACATAGAAATGTTACTGATTTGCGCACATTGATTTTGTAACCTGAGACTTTGCTGAATTTATTTATCAATTCCAGGAGTCTTTTGGTGGAGTCTTTAGGTTTTTCTAGATACAAGATCATATCATCAGCAAGTAGGGATAGTTTGACCTCCAAAACAGCATAGTATAGTACCAGTATAAAAGTAGAGACACAGAACAAAAGAACAGAATAGAGAACCCAGAAATAAAACCATCTACCTATAACCAACTGATATTTGACAAAGCAGACAACAATATACACTGGGGAAAGGAAGCCCTATGCAATAAATGGTGCTGGGAAGATTGGATAACCATATGCAGAATAATGAAACAGGATCCTGTCTCTTGCCATATAAAAAATTAATTCAAGATGGATAAAAAGCTTAAATGTAAGGCATGACACTATAAAAATTCTGGAAGAAAATGTAGGAAAAACTCTTTTAGACATTGCCTAGGCAAAGAATTTATGACTAACGCCCCAAAGGCAAATATAGGAACAAAAAATAAATAAATGAAACTTAATTAAATTAAAAAGCTTCTGCACAGCAAAGGAATTAATCAACAGAGTGAATAGATAAGCTACAGAATGGGAGAAAATATTTGCAAACTATGCATCCAACAAAGGACTGATATCTAGAATCTACAAAGAACTCAAACAAATCAGCAAGAAAAAAACAAATGACTCCATTAAAAAGTGGACAAAAGACATGAACAGAAGTTTTCCAAAAGAAAATAGACAAATGGCCAGCAAACATGAGCAAATGCTCAACATCACTAATCATCAGGAGAATACAAATTAAAACTACAGTGAGATACTGCCTTATCCCTATCAAAATGGCCATTACTAAGAAGTCAAAGAACAATAGATGCTGGCATGGATGCAGAGAGAAAGGAACACTTACACATTGTGGGACTGCAAATTAGTACAACCTCTATGGAAAACAGTATGAAGATTCCTCAAAGAAATAAACGTAGACCTGCAATTCAATCCAGCGATGCCACTGCTGGGTATCTTCCCAAAGGAAATGAAGTCATTTTTTAAAAAAAGACACGTACACTAAAATGTTTATCACAGCACAATTCACAATTGCAAAGATGTGGAAATCAACCTAAGTGCCCTTCAACTCATGAGTGGATTAAAAAAAGTGGTATATATATGCCACGGAGTACTACTCAGCCATAGAAAAGAATGAAATAACGTCATTTGTAGCCACATGGAGGGTACTGGAGACCATCATCCTAAGTGAATCATATCAGGAATGGAAAACCAAACACCATATATTCTCACTAACAAGTAGAAGTTAATATATGGGTACACCTAGGCACGAAGTGATATAAAGGACATGAGAAACCAAGAAAGGGGAATGCTGGAGAGTGGATGTGGGATTAAAACTTACCTGTTGGGTACAATGAACACTATTCTGGTGACGGGTCCACCAAAAGTCCTGACCTAAGCATTACATAAGATATTCTTGTAACAAAAACACTTGTACCCCCTTAATTAATATTTTGAAATAAAAACAAGAAAAGATAAATGTTTAAGGTGATGGATGTCTCAATTACCCTGCTTTGATTATTGCACATTATATGAATGTATCAATATATCACATGTACCCTGAAAATATCTTTATCTATTATATATCAGCAAAATAAATAAGCAGAAAAATTCAAATTTAAAACACCTGATAATAAATACACTTACCAGAAAAAAAACAAAAAGAATGTCCCTCGGTTTGAACTTGTCTGATATTTTCTAATGACTAGATTAAGGTCAGGAATTTGGATGAAGAATACCACAGAGGTCCTATGCCATTCTTGGTGTGTAGTATTAGGGGGTGCTTAATGTTGATTTGTCTTATTACTGGTAATATTAATCTTGATCACTTGTTTAAGATGCTGTTTGCCAGGTTTTCCCACTGTAATGTTACTGTGATGAATTTTGTTAAATGTATTTTTGGCATCTTTAGAGATGATTTTTTTTTCCTTTGCTCTATTAAGGGATGAATTATATCAATGGATTTTCTAATATTGAATCACCTTTGCACTCCTGGAACAAACTTCACTGGATCATGATTCAATAGCTGTTTTTAAGTACTTTGCCACAAGCTAACCAGAAAATCTTTTGTTAGTACAACAGATTTTCAAGGTCAATCCCTAGCTCATGATGAAGTATAATAATTTTGTTATTTAAGATAAAATCCACTTTTAAAAAACCGCTGCATTAGAATATGCTGTAAACACAAGAATAGCACTCAGTTCCACTGCCAACCCTTCATCATTGTGAAACTCTCCCTCTGCCCTTCAGTTACAAGATGTGGCACACCTGACATCTGATCTAGGGACCAGGTGAGTGTGGTAGGGACAATCTCCATACTAAATATTGGTGACACTTAACCTAATCATTTCACTACTGGCTAAAAACTCTTCTGTAGCTCACAGCTCTTACTGAACTTGGCCGGTCAGCATGCAGTCTCAGCCTACCTAAAAGTAACCCTTTATTTTATTGCCTTCTCAGTCTCCTGTCCCATCTTACCAGCTTTAGTGTCCCACAGTCCTCCAAAAGCATCATGCCAGTCAACAGTACATATTGCTTAGGTGATTTCCTCTCTCTAGAACGTCTTTCCCTCCCTGCTCTACCTCACTGACTCTTACTCATTCTGCAACATGTAGTCCAGTCATTGTTGCCTCTGGTTAATCTATAGATTATCAAATTATGAAAACATTTTTGCTGTTGTCTGGCTCCCTCACCAGACTGAAAGACCCTAGAGGGCCAGGCTTGTGTTTTATTGATGGTTTTAAATCCAGTTCTGAGCATAATCCTGGTAAATAAAAAGTAGGTATTTAATAAATGTTTCTTGAATGCAATTGAATTGAACTTGATACTTAGTAAAGGTTGGTGAATTTGATTTTATTTGATGTGACGGCTTTTATGAAACCACCAATTGACTGGGAAAAAAGCGCCCCTCAAATAAGGAATATTTCTGGCATTCCTTTCAGTGAACATTTGCCTTTAATTGACTAATTTAAAGCCTTCTTTTAGTTGGTTATTTGCTACACAAAAGGCAAGTCCCTTGACAGCCAAATTCCTTTTAATTTCATTTTCAGAGTCTAGAGGAAAAAAGAAAGCTCTTTATTTATCAACCTTACAAAACATTCTTATAACATCTGATGCACAAATATTGATCCAGGAAGGTGTTACCTCCTGTGGTTACCCTGTGGGTTTCCACTTTGAATTGCCAGGGAACTCACACTGAAATAGGAAAGTAATGTCATGTTATATGTCCTTTTTCTAATTCTTAGCCTTGAAGTCATATATTTTTAAGCTCACAGTAACATCTGCAGACATCTAACATCAGAAAAATAAAAGAAAACAGTATAGTGTAAGAAAACTCCTGCATTTTTTGAAAACATTTTTTCAGTTGGCACAGAAAAAGTTAGCCAATTAATCTGTGAATAATTAACAACTGAAATTTAAATTGGAAAATAGTTGTATTTGTTAGTAAAGAATTGTTTAATGATTGATGACCCATTATTTCCTTCCTACAAAGTACTGCTTTGTTCTTACAATCTGCACATTTAGCTGAGAAAAGTATAATATTTGTGTTCAGAGACAAGAACAGAAATAGCAAGAGATTTAATTTTTTTTTTTTTTTTTTTTGAGACAGAGTCTCACTCTCTTGCCTGGGGCAAGTGCCGTGGCGTCAGCCTAGCTCACAGCAACCTCAAATTCCTGGGCTCGAGCAATGCTACTGTCTTAGCCTCCCCAGTAGCTGGGACTACAGGCATGTGCCACCATGCCCAGCTGATTTTTTCTATATATATTTTTTTAGCTGTCCAATTAATTTTCTTTCTATTTTTGGTAGAGATGGGGTCTCGCTCTTGCTCAGGCTGGTCTCGAACTCCTGAGCTCAGAACGATCCGCCCACCTCGGCCTCCCAGAGTGCTAGGATTACAGGCGTGAGCCACCGCGCCCGGCCTTCGAGATTTAATTTTTTATCTACTGCCAATATCAGTTTGACAACTACTTGGCCCTTGGCCAGTCATGATCAAACCCCCCATCAAGATTGTCAAACTACTGTAAATTTATTTCCAGACAAAAACTGTGTTTGAATTGTTTTAGTGACATTGAAAGAAAATTTAAGAAACATTGCAATCACAGTTGCTATAAATTTAGATATATAGTAGCTCATATTAGAATGAAAAAATTGATCCAGTGAGTTGATTTGAGACAATAAAATGTAGAATTCTACACATAATTTCAAAACTCCAGTTGCATAAAAGGATTAATAAAGTGAAAGAAAGTGAGCCAACAGTTTAGCAGTAGTAAACAATATAATATGCTTGTCCCCCTTAAAATTTTTAATTCAATTTATTGTTATTAATTAATTAATCTACTAAGCTCTCCTTTCAACCCAAATGATAGGGCCTGGATCAGTGGTTGAAAACTATAGGGAACAAATTTTGATTCCATATGAGTAAATACTAATTACTGTGCCTGAAAAGCATAGGCCTGCTTTGGGAAGGGATGAGGTCTGTTCACTGGAATCAAAAAACAGGTTGAAGTATGGTCTCAGAATTCTTCAGCTAAGGCAAGGTATTTCACTCGAACCATGCTTCTCGAATGGTTTTTTTTTAAATCTTAGGCACCTTAAATCTGTCTTAAATATTATCGAAGACCCCCTCAAAATCTTCTTTATGTGGGTTATATCTATTAATATTTGTCATAATAAAAAATAAAATCAAAAATTTTCTAGCTATATTATTTATTTAAAGATAACAATAGTAAATATAAATGTTTTTGAAAATATATCTACATTTTTAAAAAATGTAGTGAGAAAAATGGCATTACTTCACATTTGTGCAAATTGCTTCAATATTTAGCATAACAGGAAACAGCTGGATTGTTATACCTGTTTCTGCATTCAGCCTAGTCACTATCACATGTCCGTAGTCTCTGGAAAAGACAGAACACTTATGAGGAAATGAAAGTTAAAAAGGCAAATGAAGTCATCGTGCTATGGTAGAAATAGTTTTCACTTTACAGATCCCCTGAGAAGATCAATGTGGCCCCCAAGGGTCCTGAGAAACACTACATTAGAAGATCTCTAAGGTCCTGTGAGGCATCTGAGCCTATTCCTAGCAAGTCACCCTCCTACTTTTAATTCCTGAACTATAATTATATGTGACTATCTGAATTTTTGTTGAAAAGAGAATTAAATATAAGGATAGGTAACTCTGGTTGATCTTTATCTGCTTGGCTTTTATAATCTGTAGATTTAGCCATGAAAAAAATGTATATATTAATTGACATACACTTGCATTTACTCATTTAAAGTTGGTAGAGTAGATGATTTCTCAAAGAAAACACTGTGTTATATTTCTGTCTCCAAAATTTGTTAAGGAGATGACCTCATGAAAGCCAATTAATCTCAGTGACTACAGACCTCACATAGTTGTTGACAGGATTTAAAAAATAATAAAGGACAAATTTCATTGATTCATATTATGTTTGTGTCTTTCCTAAAATGCAATAATCATTTTGTAATTTTTCAGCTAGGTTTGCTCTTTGTATCTTTGTGTCTTGTTACTTTTGTCGTATTTTCCAAGTGGCCAGTAAATACTTAAACAATGACAAGGCCCTTATATGTCTGGAACAGGGCCTAATTATTCTATATCCAGAGCCCAAAGCTTTACTTATTATAAGGACTGTGAATAAAATGCAAAGTACAATTTCTGTCTTAATTGGGAGCAGTTTAAGGACAGAGACTTTGTCTACTCATATACAATTGTATACAAAATAATGCTTGGCACAAAATAGGTGCTAACAGTATATTTGTCAAATGAATGAATAAACAGATGGTAAATTAGACAAAAAAATCACTTCTGAAATCACTATACCTGTCAATTTCTCAAATTTTGCCCTGGAATTTTCTGAATAGAAATACTACAGTCAATTTCAAAATAGTACATCCTAATAGTATCTTAGTGTAAGAAGGGACTTTAAAGGATACCTGTTTTCTCAATTCAAAAATCCTCTCTACAATAACCCCTACAAATGGTCATCCACTTTCCTGTTGAAAACTAAATAACAGGGAACTCACTCCTCGTAAAGCAGCTCATTACACTTGATAAAATAGTCTTTTCTTATGTGGAAAATTTACCCATCTGTTTCCTAATGCCTAAATTTTAAGTCCCTGTTTTTTCAGCTCTCTGCAATTCCTGAGTAGATAAAAGCATTATGAAAATAACCCCCATGCACAAATTGATTATCCTGAATCCATAAAAATAATTACTGCCTGGCTATTTCTGACCCATCTATATTGCCTTTCTGCAACCACAACAGAGGCAGGGTGAGCTATTTATGTACTGGAGGTGAGGCTTGTTTCCTGCACTACCCTGTGGCCATGACTGCATACCCAACATGTTTTCTCTTCATTTCCATTCAATGCCAGCCACTATCATCCAGTTGGAAAAACTGGATACATATAAATTTGAAGAAGAATGTGAAGAAATTGAAATGAACCTAGATAACTTTTTTTAGTTCTACCATGTGACAGAGATGGGCATAGTAAATAGAGAAAGGCATGGTTTTTGCTCCTATTTCATGGAAAAGACAAACATGCAAAAAATGTAACTTTGTTTAAGTCGAGGCAGGCTTTCAGAAATATTACAGCTGCTATAAACTAAATGAGTGCAAAAGACAAGGGCTTAATTCTGATTGGAAGTATGGGGAAGAAAAAAGTTTAAGGATTGCAGAAACTGTTGCAATTCAGTATGAATGTCAGGAAAGCAGTGACGTTAATTAAAATAGGCATTTTTTGACCATTCAGGTAATAAATCCAATGAATTCCTATCAATTTTCATCCTACTAAAACTTCTTCCATGATTTAGCGTGTTGGGTTTCTCTTCCTTCCTATCTTTTGAAATAGTTCTACTCTTTTGACTCTCATGTCACTTCTTATCTTCCTCCTTTTTTTCATGATAGCCATGATTCCCAACTCAGTACCTTGAACAAAGAAATCGTCTTCTCTAAATGGTCTCAATGACCAATCACAACTCTGTAGTGTTTTAACAATATCAGTAGTCTCTTTCTAAAGTATCTTTCTTTTCCTGAGTTGTCAGAGAATTGCTCCATATAAATTGGATAACATCAATTATAACATGCACAACAAATGACTTGGTACTAATGGGTTTAAATACCAATGTTCTTAAATAGTTTGTTGTCTTTTTAATAAATTATTGGAAACATATGTTTATCTCTACAATATCCTCATTCATTCATACTGCAACATGCCCTAATGAGTGGAATACGGTCTGCATAATGGGGATTACGTAGAACCTCTCAGCCTGCCTCATTTTGTACTGCACAATTTGCTTTATTTTCCTGAATATTTTTAGAAAAGATTCAACACCCTTGGGGATGTTGTACACATGTGTTTGGCATTTTTCATGTGTATACAGCATGGTGGCATCAATATTTACTATCCTCACAAAATGGATCTAAGCCGGAGCCTCCAATATTTTCCATGGCTTGCTCATAATGGTCTTAGTCAATCATACATAATGAGGATGATATAAATAATTTAAGACTAAGTTAATTTTTTTTGAGGGGGAGCAGATGAGGCTATGACATAGCCAAAGCCCATTGTTTATTTTTAGCCATCTCTTCTTTTTGGTGTTCCATGTTACTAAATGTGTTTTTAATCCTTCCTAATTCAATTAAATGAGTTATCTGCCACCTAATTAGGCAGTCAAAGTCAAAAAGTCACAAACAGTCTGTTTGGGGTCTTCTGCTTATTAATAGGGCTCACTTCCACCCAAATGGTTTAACAGAGATAGATCTGTAATGGACATTTTCAGATAAAAAGTCATTCAACAAATGAAAGAAAACAATCTGGAAAAATATGTTGTTCAAGGGTACAATTAACTAATTGAGATTCAGTTCACTTCTACCAAGACATCAAAATGCTTGCCACTGTCCATGATTAGTTGTATATATGTGATTCTATCTAGCAACAACAGTTAGACAAATTCTATAGATATAACTTCAGAAAAATGACTTTTATATTTTTCTGCATCTCTCCTTTGCCTTACGACACTGTGTAATTTAATACTTGCTAACAAAAACATAAACTTATATGATCTTTAAAATGTTTTTAAAACCATAGGATTTTAATGACAGTTACGTTTTTAAAAGTGAAGTTTTTAAAATATTTCAATCATTAGTTTATCAGCAAAAATAATTTGGTTTTTAAATAAGCAAAATTAACTTAAATAAAAATTTTGAAATTATGCTTTTAATGTCAGATTGGAAAAACTTTTTTAACTGAGCAAATAGGTGATAAAGACATCATTGTCTTTTTTTTTTTTTTTAACCACTGACAATTACACATGGCAAAATATGTCTCTATGTGTATATCCTAAAGCCACTTTCGTGGACTGTTTGATAATGAACTAATCAACTAATTGGATGTAATAGAGAGTATAATTTTCAATAGAAAAGATCTATTTTAATATCCTTCATAGATTTTCTTAAACCATGAAAAATAGCACGATTCCAATATATTAAGAGAATTTAGTGCCAGAGAGTTTTTGAAGCTGAATGTGTTGTTTCTGGAAATCAATTATTGTTCTGGAGCCAAATATAGTTGAGATTTGTATATGTCTACCCCGTATAACATGTACTGGAAATTTAGCCAATATATAGTTTATTTGATCAAGCTAGACAACTAATCTAGAAAACGCAGGTTCTTTAGTGTCCCATTTAGCTTGACTGTCTCCACCAGTCCTATTGTGGGAGAACTGCCAAATCTGTACTTCATTTGATGCTGTGGAGACAGCCATAGGAAAAATGTATGGGAGTTATTTTGTTGTGAGTTTTTAATCTTTTAAGTTTTCCACTGAAACTTGTTTCATTAAAATGGGAGAAACCTGTCAGAGAGCTGCCTCTGTAGTTTGTATCATTCCTTTAGATTTGGTGATCTGCTTTATGTATAGAATTCCCCCCATGACAGGTTATTGTGCTTTCTAAGCCATAAGCTTTTCTAGCCATGTTTTGAATTTGTGATGACATTGTTTTGGTTTAATTTGACATCTAATGTATGTTTTAGATTAGCTTGATTCTCATTTAAGGTAATATTTAATAATAGCCTGAGAATTCGAAAGTTTTTCCACCACTCATACGTAGAGTAGTTACTACAGATGCCAATTTATGCCACAAAAAATGCTATTTATCCCTTCGGTGTCTGCTAATTTGTTCTTTAAAAAATGAATATTTTGACTGGAGGCAGAATCTGTCCTTTTTCTTAGTGAAAAGCTATTTTCAAATTTTACCTTTGATCAAATTCACAAATACTTTAAAAAATGGATCAGTTTTTGTATGGTAATATTATTCTCAGGAATACGAATGTGATGCTTAATTTTGTGACATTTTCTTTGGGAGTAGGACATTATGGCATGGCAAATGGAACTTTCTGGGCTTGTTGACTGCTTTATACTCATTTGCTTTCTATTATTCAGGATTTTAGTTAAAATTAAGCTTGTCTTTTTTGGTACATTTTTTCCCTAGGCACAGATTCTGGGCCTTTGAGATTCTAGAAGCACACAGGTTGTGGTTAAATGCATTTTTAGTTATAAAAAGTTTTATTAATAATAATTTGAAGAATTCTCTGCTTTGCACTCCTTAACTCTTGGGGGGAATGTAAACTGAAATGTAGAGACTGATATCAGATGATTAATTCAAGGTCACACAGGGAAGCAAGAATGGGAATTGTGTGTTCTTAATAGTCTGCTAATCTTAATGAGCCTTCTCAATAGCTATGATTGATGGATTACATTTATTAAACACTTAATATCTATAGTAAATTATCCCAGAACTTGGAATTTATAATGAAATACAATGGACTTTAGTCATGGTCTCTATTTTCAATATTCATAGTGTTCAAAAGACAGTGATGTCCCTGATTTCCTTTGACAAAAAGTAGGTACCCAGTAAATTTTTTTGTACGAACAAATAAATAAATGAGTGTGGACAACTAAATAATAATCTTCAACAAAGCGACTTTGTGTTTAATATTAAACAGAAATTTATTTTTTTACCCTTCAGAGATGTAACCATCAAATTCTGACATTTGGGTGATTTTGTATCTGAACTGCAGTCTGTTGAAGGGCAGTATTCTATTCCAGAAAAACTAATGTTGTTTAATATGACACTAAAATAGTCTCGTGGCTTTGATTTTTCTTTGAAGCACCCAATTGTCTACTTTATCTTCATCACTTCATAAAGACCAGTGAGGAAAAAGAAATTAAGATTTTTTTCTAAGTACTTACCAGAGGTCAGCATGGTGCTAGCCATCTTATAAGGTTATCTTGTTCTTGGATTACATGGTCTAAAGCCAACACCAATCCAACAAACCTTAGAGATAGGAGTCACTATCCCAAAATGACAAATAAAAGGAAAAGATTCAGAAAAGTCAATCTGTTCTACTTTAAGAAGCAGAACTGAAAATGAAAAATTGTGTCTAATTCCATAGCCCACGCACTTAGTATGATACTTAATTGCATTTTATGATCAAGACAAACAAGCTGGTGAATTTCTGGTTTCCAGGAATTTTGCCTTTGAAGGCAATCCTCTCTGTGGCAGTATTGCAAGTATGGCAGCTCCTTATAACTGCATAAGATTCTTGCTATCAACTCTACAACTTAGTGTTCCTGTAGTGATAATGACTATTAACCATGATGCGGTGTTTGTTTAACTAGTTTTGTTAAACTGAAAGGTCCAGGGTGATAATTTAATGCCATCTATATCTAAGACAACTGTGAGAAGAAAATGAAAATATGTTTCAAATACAAATCTAAAAGAATTAGGAGAGACTAAATTACCTTTAAATACATTTACCATTCAACCTTGGATGAGATCATTCCCAGAGAAATTGTTGAAAAAGAAATAATTTAACACTTAACCTCAGATGATAAGCTAATTATTTTTTCCTGTTTTTGGAGCATACTTAGGAAAGGGGAAAAATCCATAAATCCTCAAGCAACAAAGTAGGAGTTAATATTTTTGAATACTAATAGCTCCTGGAAAAATACAAAACTACCATGTAACACAACTGATCATGTCCAAACTTCAGCATCACACAAAATGCTCAGAACTGAAGTATAAAAGTTTCCATGCTCCCAGACTAAGTAGTCATGTATCTTATCTTAAAACCCAGTGATATGCAGCTTTCCGCTGGACTGATTGAGGGGGCTGACAAAGCTGAAGGAATTTCCTGAATAAGAAAGAACAAATGGCAACTGTATTATGATACCAAGAGTAAAAAATAATTATCTTAATAGAAGTTTTGTTATTGTGGAAGATGAAAGTGTATCAAATTTGCTTTGAGCATGTTTGTGAAATTTTATTTGAATTACTAATTTCCTGGAACTCTGCTAACATAGGTGACATTTGCATATAGAACATTTAAAATATCAATACAATGCTTCACTCAGTGCCTTAAACATAGAGTCCTCAATAAATAATTATTGAATAAATAAAAGAATTATTGAATATATAAAAGAATAAAAATTAATTCAATGAACGTTTCTTATTTTCTATTAAAAAAACATTTCAGACTCTATTGTGTGGTTCTCCTAAGTTCTTTTTTCCATGGGACATATTTTGAATGCTTTGCTCTCTTGTGTGGCAGAAAAGGCCCATTTTGATTTGTCTTGTTTTGTTTCTGAAGTTTGCACATGCTGAACATCTGGATGTTGTAGCATCAAAGTCAGTTGACACAGCAAGCCAATAGACACTATTTTTGCTCATAACCAAATGAGATGCATGATTGCCTTTTATCAAGCTTCTTCTTAACTCGGTGAGTAGAGTCAGTCTCTGATCAATAAATAACAAATCATCTGTTTCATAAATCAGACCTGTCAAAGCAAAGCAGCACCTTGTGCTGGGTATGCTCTTCTGTACTTGCTCAGGCCTGGTAGCATCTGGTTTATAAAAAGCGTTTCTTATGTTTGACAGTTGTTTGGATATTCCATTTCAGCACTGTTCAAGTTTACTAGCTATTTAGACTTACTATCTTTTGCCCCCCTTTCTTCCTTCCTCTGTCCCTCTGGACCGAGACTCTCATCTCATGTGAAGGGGAAAAACTGGAGTGGAGAGGAAGAAAGTGCATAAATGGGCTTTCAGTTGCCAGTTTGATTTTCCTTAGGCAAAATCTTTGCTAAAATCACTATATTTCTTCTAACTACATACAGTTCCCTACCGCTGAAATTACTGGCGTGAATCAAGTGGCAATAACTCATAAATCCATCTTATAATTTTCTAATTTTATTTCCCTTCAAATCATAATATTATTAACAGGTAACATTTATTAGTACCCTTCTTGCCAGTCATGATTCTTGGATCTCAATATTAACTTTATCTTTTTTAAATTCTTATAAAAATTATAAGAATTTAAGAACCCTTTTAGTTCATATAAAAATCTTGTGAAATAGGTGCCATTATTATCTCCACTTGAAAGATGAGAAACAGAAGTAAATTACTTGCCCAAGTCCCTGTATGTAGCATTAAAACTCAGAAAGTCAAATTCCAGAGCCCTAAATCATTGTCTTTGCATATGCACTCTGTCTGCTTAGAACAGTCTTCCCTCCCATCCTTTCCAATCCAAACCCAATACTTCCTCCAATGCTCAGATTATTTCCTTTAAGAAGTGATCCCACTCATTCTAGATTCATCCAATTCCTTTAACTTTTATGGGTATGATGATATACACCCAACTACATCTTATTTGCTCTTAAATTGTTCCCTAGTTTATTCATGCATGAATCCCAACATACTATGTTGTAAGTTCTTTGGGAGCAAGAACTACACTTATTAACTTCCTCAGTAGCCTTGCAGCACCTAATAGAAAGCAATCAATTGAGTTTATGGTTAATAAGGGTTTATGTGACATTTGTATTTCCTATTGCTTCTATGAAAGACCTTGAATATTATAACTAGCTTGGTTTCTTTGGGGTGTGTGATTTCTGGAATACTTAGTGGGTTTTTTTAAATTTTATTTTATTTCATATGCCAGACTTTTCAAGCATTCCTATACTAGAGTTATATTAATGAGTTATTAAATAAAACTATTTTAACAACATTAATGCAATGGTTGAGATTGGAATTTGATGAAACACTCTACCCACACCACTAAATTTCTATTATCATGAGTGTCTGATATTATTCACCATGACTGAAGATCAGGTTTTTCTTCTTTTCACCTTCTTTCAAGTCATTGCATACATTTTTAAGTTTCATATTCAAATATTTTAGAGATGACAGTTGGGTATCTTGTTTCCCTACTTTTCCTTTTCTGGACCACAAGTAAAACTCTTGCAAATATTCCAAGAGGGAGGGGAATCATTTCTTTTTCCTCCAGGGTGTCCATTTTTCATTTTTCTTCTTTCTAATACATCTCTACTTATTTCTTGTTTCATCCTTCATTTCATTTCTCTCCAAAACCCTTTCTTATAATACTTCCTTTCCAGAATTTGACTACAGGCATTGGGTTTGCTATTTGGATTTTACATATATACAGTAAAATTTCTCTCTCTCTCTACATATATATATGTGTGTATATGAATATGTGTGTGTGTGTATGCCTAGGTAGCTGTGTGGCCTTGGTTAAGTTATGTAGCCTTATTTTGCCCCTATTTCCCACCAAAAGTGAGGATTATAATACCCACCTAATAAGACTGTAATGAGAATTAAGCAGGCTAATATGTTTAAAGCATTGACATCAAAACCTGACACATTGTAAGTATTGTAAAAGTGTTTACTAAATGAATAAATAATGTTAACTTTGTATTGAGAATTTATTAAAAGCCTTCTATGCACTTATAAACTCTTATAAACTAAGCTTCACAATACCACTACGAAGTGATAATATTGCTTTGTATTTATTTCACAGTAAATGACAAAGCATAAGTCCAAGGGAAGACTTAGAAAAATTTCTAATTTTCTCACTTTTGTTCCTCTACTTCAGTACTTTTATTGCACAATTAAATAGCTACTTTCTGAGGATAGGGGGAAAGTCATTTTTACTTCATAATTTTATGCAGTTTTTTTCCCCATCAAAACAAGCAGTTAAGTTTGATAAACCTGTGTTTCTGTACTTTAGGGTGTCTGTTGCATATGAAATCTTGATTCGCCGAATGTCCTTTTGGAGTACAGAGCTCAGAAGGACTTTGGGATTAAACACTGTGTATTCTGTGAACTCTGACAATAAGCTAATTGTACTTGGCACATGCTTCTTGTCTTGTTAGCTTTCTGGTTTTGGCATCATTGGAATTGTATGTCCTTTTTTCTCTTAAATTTAATCCATCTTTGGAGAACAACACGGCACAGCTATTTCCTGCTACTTATTGTATTCTTTGAACTTAATTTACTTCTTATTAAATTTGGTTTCTGTCTCATTCACTCCATTCATTTACTCCCCAAGTAATAAGTCACTTTAAGCAACATCATATTCACTGTGCTTAGATAATCAAAATTGATAGTTTCCTTCTCTAAGTCATAGACGGTTTCAGGTATTTTTTTTTTTTTTTTTAATTTGGAAAACTTAGAGTTAAAGCTGATCCCGAATGGCATTCACAGAGCAGTTTCACCAAATGACTCATGGCAGGTGTATAAATATGCACTCTCTTCATCCAGTTCAATGTGCCAGAGCCCATTTTTCTTATCACTTATAGCGATGCTTTTCTACTGAGCCAATTTGTTCAGTAAATCTTCATTCAGTGACACTGAAATTTCCCCCCAGTTGTCTGGGTCAATGCTTTTCAAAATAAAATCCTTGATTTTTTTTATTCACCTCAATACATTATATATTTTATCTACATTTGAAAATTTCAAAGTATCTAATTAATCCCAGTAAGCTACCAAAGGACATATCATCATATTCGAGTTGTTTCAGGCATGTCACATTTGATGTTTATAAAGTCAGATTGTGAACATTTAAAAAAAAAAATGTGAAGCGTAGAATCCAGTAAAGATGCTAGAGTTGGTATCGTGTTCTGAAAAAAAAGAATATAATCAAACTGAGACATTTAGATTAGAAGTAGAGGTTAAAAGAAGGACTGTACAAAGATTCCTAAATTTTTCAACCCTTTAAGGTTTTTTTGAGGAGGTGGGAAGGTTGATCATCAATCTTGCACTTCCTTTCTCGGTGTTTTAAAATTCCTTGTATATCCATACTGTGACTTTTTCTTCTCATCACAAAGCCTCTAAATTCATCTGATTTCTTTTCTACTTTCATTATAGAAAATTTCAGAATATCAAAAAAGTTAAAAAAATAATTTAATAAATTCTGGGATACCAATACTAAGCTTTATACAATTTTAACATTTTTCATATTTTCTCCACATCTTTTTTAAAGAGATAAAACATTACAGTTATAGTTAAAATTTATTACGTATCTCTCCTCAATTCCATTTCTCCTTCTTCCTTCCTCCAACATACTCATTATCTTAAATTTAGTGTATACTATTCCTGTGTGTGTTTATACATTTACCATATGTTTGTGTGGCCATAATAATGTACAGTATTGATTTTCATGTTTTCAAATTCAGATAAATTGTATCATACTAAACGTGTTATTTTACAAATTAGTTTTTATTATCAAACATCTTATTTGTGAAATTTATCCATATGAATATGCATAGGTCTAATTTGCTCATTTTAATGCCTTTTTGATATTCAATTACCTACATTTACCACAGTTTACGTATTCATTTTCCTATTGAGAGACAGTTGTTCCAAATTTCGACCTTTATATACAATATTATGATGAATGTTTTTGTTTATGTTTCCTTAAAGAAATGCTGCAATAAAGTATTTCTAGGAGTGGGGTTATTTGGTTGAAGTATAGACTGGTTTACCTGCAGATTGCCAAATTTTTCACTAACATGGTTCTGCCCATTTACCTGTTTATTCTCTGGCTATGGAAGTGTGTATTTCTTCATGTCCACCCCATCTGATCTTTTTTCTTTTCCAAGCTGATAAATACAATATTGTATTTTTTTAATTTGCATTATTTTAATTACAGGAGAAGGTGACTAGGTCTGTGAAACGCCCTTCAAATCCTTTACTCATTTTTTAATTCGATTTGTCTTTTACTTTTGACTTAGAAAAGTACTTTACATATTCTGGATATTATTCCTTTGTTGATTAATTTGCAAGTTGTTGATATAATTTGCAAATATTTTCTCCCAGGCTATATCTTTGTTTTTGGTGCATTAATAAACACAACTTTACTTTTTGTATTCAAATATATCAATCATTTCCTTTATGGATTGTGAATATAGTCAGACATATCAATCTTCCCCCTTTTGGCTTGTGGTTTCTGAATCCTGTTTCAAAACCCTTCTCTACTATCAGTTTAGAAAGATATTGCCCTAACTTACCCTAAAAGTTTGAAATTCTGCTCTGTACATTTACAAATAAAATTCATTTTGCCAGTATGGTATGTAGTACAGAAAAGCAATTGATCCACATCATTTATTTAATCATTGATACTTTCTCCTTTGCCGCTTCCATTGTATATCTAGGTTATGTGCATATTGTAGGCTGTTTTTTAAGTTCTATTGGTTTGGTCATCCATCCCAGAACAAATACTGTTTTAATTACTAGATCTTAAAACTTTTTAGCTACTTGCAAGTAATTTCCTTTACTTTGTTATTATTATTGAAAATTTTTCTTGCTATTCTTTATTTTCACTCTTTGGTATGAATTTTAGAATTGACATAAAATTTCACAAAATAGCCATAGGAATATTGATGGGAATGCATTAAATTTATGGAGTAATTTGAACAAACAATATTTTGTCTTTCCATCCACCCACTTGGAATATCTCTTCATATATTTATGTTTTTTAATGTCTCTCTGTAATGTTTTATTTTATAAAGGAGAATTGTATTTTTAGAATTATTCTTAAATACATTTTAAGTTTCATTGCTATTGTGAATGTTATTTTTTTCCTCTTACATGACCTATACATTTCATAACAGTATAGAAATACTAATGATTCATATTTGCAAAACTTGCCAAACTCTGTTAGATTTACTTATTCATCTACTGATTCTCTAATATTTTCTTGGTAAACAATTATATCAACTGAAAACAATTTGTCTGCTTTTCCAATGATTGATTATACATTTTCTTCCTTCTCATTTATTATTGCAAGAGCTAGGACTTCGATACAATCTTCACTAGAAATGGTGAAAATGAATCTTCATATGTTGCTCAAGATTTTTATGGGGTTGCTTTTTAAGTTTAATGTTTACAGTATTAAAGGGTGTTTTGGGATCCCACGCGGCGGCTGGGCAGTGGGTGGCACTGGCTGGCGAACGATAGGCCAGACGGAGACACACACAGCTGGATGCCACAGCACTGGAGAACGTTCTGTAGAGGGCAGTGACATGCACCAAGCAGAAGAATGGAGTGAAGTTCTTGGTCACCCGAGCTGGCTAAATAATCGGACAGCTAACGCGGTTGCCCCTGGTGTTCACAGTTGCTGGACTGAGGCATGAGCCTCCCGCCACGCGGTCCAGCAGGTGGCACCTCGCAGGCTCGAGTGTGCGCCTGTGCAAGGTTTGGCCCTGCGGAGACTGGAGCTCCCCAGGCCGCCACCATGATGAAGTTGTGAGTGGCCAGGTTCCTTTTAGTGGTGTGCATGTTCTTCGTCATGCTGCTTGGCTCTCTGCTCCCTGTGGAGATCATGGAGGCAGATTTGGAGACGGCCCATTGCTTGAAAAGGATCCTTTCACTCTGCAACACCATTGGAGACGGGGGCTTCCTGGCCACGTGCTTCAACGCTCTGCTGCCTGCCTCGTGAAGTAAAAGGTAGGATGGCCAAGGGGCTCTGATGCGTTTTCAACACTGATTACAAGTTCAGTGGTGGCCTCGACTCTCTAAGGGTGATGGGAAGTAGAAAATGCATTTGCAGTGTGTGAAGAGGATGCTCTGTGGCTAGGGAGTGTTCCGGAGCAGCCTTCGGAAATTGGAAGAAAAGGCAAGTGGCAATGAGCAGGTGAGACATGCTCTTTGTTATGTGTGTGTGGCGGGGGTAGGGGGCTATAGCAGCCTAAAAAGCATGGCTGAGAACACGGCGAGCGCTTATATTGGCTCTGAACAATAGTGGCAACATGCCATGGGAAAGTGTGATCACGTGGGTTCACATAGGAGATAACACCCTGGTTACATAAGTGTGCTGACTCAAGCCCCCCCCCCCCCGAGAAGGCCGGCTAATTAGGGGGGCTGGGCCAGAAAAAACACCGTGGCAGTCATCTTAGTTTGGCCTAAGAAACCTATTGCCTATGCAGACACATTTTCCCTTACGCTGTGTGATTGTAAATTGGTTGCTTTCCCTCTCTGCACCTTACCTGGTAAACAAGGGGTTTGGACTAGATCTGGGCTACCCAACTGGTGGGCTTATTGGTCATCACCTGATAAATGTTCAGACCAGACCACCCCCACCCCGGGTGGCACACACGCTGTCCTGAAGCTGGAAAGTGTGGCTTCCCTTCAGTTCTTGCATTAGTCAACTATGGCTGCTTAACAAAATATGACAAATGTAGCATCTTAAGAGACATTTATTATCTCACCATTTCTGTGGGTCAGGAGCCTGAGCACTGCTTCGGGTTCTCACAGGACAGCATTCGGGCATCTCTTGGGCTATGATCTCATCTCAGTGTTCAACTGGGGATGGGTCAGCTTCCAAGCTCATGTGATTATAGGACAGATTCAGTTCCTTGCTGGTTTTCAGACCACGGACCTCCATTTCTCACGAGCTGTTGGCCAGGGGCAGCCCTCAGGGCTTTGCCACTGGCCTCCCCAGTGTGGCCAGTGGCTTCATCTGCCAAGAAGAGAAGACAGTAGAGCCTACCTGCAAAGCGGAAGTTACAGTCTCGTGCACCGTAGTAACGGAAGTAGTATCCCTTCACCTTTGCCCTAGTATTTTGCTGGTTAGAAGCAAGTCCCAGGTCCCTCCCGCACTCAAGGAGTGAGGACCCTGCAGGTCTTGGAGTCTGTCTGTCCCAACTCCTAAAATGACCCATTCCTCCAGGTCTCTGACATCAGGAGCCCTTGTAGGGCCACAGCCGGACTGGCCCTTGCCATGTTTGCTGGGGGACCTCAAGTGATTTGCTTCCTTTCTCTGGGCCAATGCCAGATATGATGGTTGAGTAAGTGTTGGGCTACATGCTTGGTGGAGATGTGAGGACCTCCTCTTCTTCCCCCCACCCCACAAAAGCACAGAAGCCCTAGCTTTACCAGCCTTCTACTCTGCTTTTCCTCCTTCTGGGTTCCCACAAAGGAAGAGAAATGCCATTGTCTGGAATTTATTCCTTTGAGCCTGTTAGTGTGGCAGGTGGAATTCCAGGATGGCCCCTGTGCTTCCAGCCCCTGGTGTGCAGGCCCTAGACTGTTCCTTCTCCTTGCATGTGGGTGGGACTAGGGCCATAATGGGGTGTCATTCTTGCAATTGTCCCATCCAGCAAAAGGGATTTTGCAGCTGTGATGATGACCGCAAATTAGTTGACATGGAGTTAAGCAAAAGGGAGAGTGTCTGGGAGGGCCTAGCCTAATCAGGTGAGCCTGTCACCCTCCTGTTGGCTTTGAAGAAGCAAAAAGCCACAGTGTACAAGGAGGGAGACATGAGGCAAGGATCCAAGGGCCCCCTGTTGGTGCCGAAAGCCATTTCCCATCAACAGCCAACAAGGACACAGAGACCTCTGCCTCCAGGAGGTGGATTCTGCCAACTGTCAGTGAGCTTGGAAGAGGACCCCCAGCCTTAGATGAAGTTTCAGCCCTGACAGTGCCTTGGTTTCGGCCTCGCAAAACCCCTGAGCAGAGGACCCAGCCAACCCATGCCTGGATTTCTGACATTCAGAACTGAGATGATACATTTGAGTTGTTTTGTGCTGCTGAGTCTGTGTTCATTTGTTATGCAGCATCAGAAACTAACAGTTGGCACCAACAACGATAAAAATCTCAGTTGTGCCCACCATGGTGGTGCATACCTATAGTCCCAGCTACTCAGGAGGCTCAGCCAGGAGGATCACTTAAGCCCAGGAGTTCTAGACTAGCCTGGGCAACATAGCAAGACTCCATCTCTACAAAAAATAAAAAAATCTCCATTGTATCTGAAAAAAGAACAAACACAAAAACAAAGAACAAAAAAGGGAATTTTGGAGATCCTGGTCTTTAGAAGAAGCTAAATTTCTGATTTCTGATAACAGCCTCCTTCTTGTAATTGTTCTCATGCAGTATGTATTGTGAACATCTTTTGTGTAAGGAGACTGGAAATGGTGATCTTACCAAGGGCAGTTGGAAATATGTGTGATTATTTTCAGTTATGCTAAGAACCTGGCATGTGTTAAGCTATCAAACCTCTAAAAAATTTAGAGTAGTTGATAATTATAATAACATTTTACATGTGTAAAAATGGATTCTTAAAAGGTTGAGTGACTTGGCTGTGGGCATGTAAGTATTAATACAACAAACTTAGAGTCTTGTTCTCAATCCTAACCATGTTACTACATAGGCCGAAACCATACTTTGTACCACAAATGTGTGTGCTACATAAATGACCTCCCCTTTGCTGTATAATGGTAAGTAATTAAAGGGGGATCCTTGTCTCCCAAAACTTGTCAGTCACTTTTCTTTCATGTTTTTCCGCTAATCTCTTCTGCAGGTCAGGGATGGATAAGTCCTACTCTCCCCAAAAATCAACCGATCGCAGGGATTTATGATATTAAAGAGATATAAAATTTCTTCATACTCTCCCTTTTCCCTATCTTCTTATTCTAAAGGATATGTACAGATTAAAAGAAAATGGATAGTCTTGCATTGCATCTAAATTATTCTTGTAACTTACTGAACTAAAAAATGTATTCCTTTCTCTAGGAGGCTGGTCTTTCCATCTTATGCCTTTCAACCCATTTTCCCATATTTAACTCTGTAATTTGTACCTTTATCACATTCAACGTATCTGCCAAATTGGAATACTCAATTTTATGTTAACAATCCCTATAGTTAGCAATCTTGCCATCCTAATTCCCCCAACCCCAGGGAATATTTTAACCTTCCTTTTCTACCTGTCAAAATATATCAATCTTAAAAAATCCAGTGAATTCTATTTTAAGAAAAATGTGCAATTCTCACATAACTTGTCCCATAATCCTCTCCCCCCACACACACTTGATTTGTAATTCACCTAAGTTTCCTATTGAATTTTAGCAGGTGTTGATTATTGTGAGTGTTTATCCCTCTTTGCTATTAGGGAAAAGAACCCAACTCACATAGGACAGCTCGTTCAGAACAGCTACACCCAGGTTTTTTTGTTCTTGTTTTTTAAAAAACAGCTTTGTTGAGATAATTCACGTAACATAAAATTCACCCATTGAAAGTATATAACTCAATGTGTTTTTTAGCATATTCCCAGAGTCATGTAATCATTATGACAATCTAATTTTAGAACATTTTATCACCCCGAAAAGGAAGCACTATACCTGTTAGCAATCATTCCGCATCTCCCCATTCCCTAAGCCTTAGGCAAATACTAACCTACTTTCTGTCTCTGTGAATTTGCCCATTCTGGGCATTTCATATAAATGAAATTGTACAATATGTGACTGGCTTCTTTCACTTAACATAATGTCTCCAAGGTTCATCCATGCTATAGCATGTGCCAGTACTTCATTCCTTTTTATTGCCAAATAATATACCACAATTTGTTTATCCATTCACTGTTGGTGGACATTTGTATTGTTTCTACCTTTTGGCTATTGTAAATTGTTGCTGTGAACATTTGTGTACATATGCTTTCATTTCTCTTGTGTATGTACCAAAGATGGAATTGGCAGGTCATGCAGTAAATCAATATTTAACATTCTGAGAAACTGCTAGAATGTTTTCCAAAGTGATTGCGCAATTTTACAGTCCCTCTAGCAATGTATTAGGGTTCCAGCTTCTCCACCACCTTGTCAACACTTGTTATGAGTGTTCTTTTTTTTAAGTCTTCCTAGTTGGTGTGGAATGGTATCTCATTGCTTTATTTGGGTTTCCATAATGAATAATGATATTGAGCATTTTTTTCATGTGGTATTGGCAATTTGCATATCTTATTTGGAGAAATATCTTTCATATATTTGCCCTTTTATTGGGTTATTTTTCTTTTTATTATTGAAGTATTTATTATTGAATTTTATTTTACATGTTCTGGATATACATCCCTTATTAAATACATAATTTGCAATAATTTTCTTTTATCATGTGGGTTGTCTTAACTTTTTTGGTTGTGTTCTTTAATGCTCAGAATTATATAATTCTATAAAGTCCGATTTATCTATTTTGTCTTGTCACTTGAGGTTTTGCTGTCAAATCTAAGACACCAGTAGTAAACCCCAGGTAGCAAAAATTTGCTCCTTTGTTTCCTTCAAAGATTTTGAAAGTAGTTTAATCTCTTACATTTATGTGTATGATCCATGTTGAGTTCATTTGTATGTGTGATATAAGTTAGGAGTCTAATTTCATTTTTTGCATGTAGATATTTAATTATTCTAGCATCATTTGTTGAGAAGACTCTTTTTTCTACATTAAAGTGTCTTGACATCATTGCAAAAAATAGATTCACTATAAATGAAAGAGTTTATTTCTGGACTTTTAATTCTATTCCACTGATTTTTGTATTTGTTCTTATGCTAGTACCACACTGTTTTAAATACTGTAGCCGTGAAGTAAGTTTTTAAATGACAAAGTGTTAGTCTGGCAACACTGTTCTTTTTTGAGAATGTTTTGGCTATTCTGAGTCCCTTGCATTTTTGTATAATTTTAAGATCAGCTTGTAAATCTCTCAAAAAAAGAAAAGTCAGCTGGAGTTTTGATAGGTATTATGTTGAATCTGGATATCAATTTGGGGAATGTTGCCATTTTAACAATAGTAAGTCTTCTAATTCAAGAAAGTTGGATGATTTTCCATTTATTTAGATCTTTAATTTCTTTCAACAATGTTTTGTAGTTTTCAGTGTACAAGGATTTTTTTTTTTTTTTTTTTTTTAGTTTTTTGGCTTTGTTTTGTTTTCCTCTTCTCACCCCGTCAACATATAATACTTCATCTCTGGTCACCAAATGTGTCAGGATTTCTCCCCGCCAGCAACCAATACTCCCACACATACTAGCTAGGTGTCCTCTAATTCAACTCAATTCTGACACTAGGAGATAGCACTGGGTTTCACAGGTTGAGAGGTCAGTCCCATAAGGTTGTCGCCCACTACAGATGCCAGTTACAAGTAGCAGGTTGTTACCTATACTTCTGACTGACCAGCTATAAATCAGGGTTCTCACAACCCCCTCATCGGGTTAGATCAATTTGCTAGGATTGTTCACACAACTCAGGGAAATACATTTATTGGTTTATTATAAAGGGTATTACCAAAGATAAAGACGAACAGCTTGATGGAAGAGTCGAATAGGGCAAGATATGTGGGAAGGGGCACAGAGCTATCTATCTTCCATCCCTTCTCCTGGTGAGCCGCCTGCCAGGAACCAGTGGAGGTTCATCTAAACCCTGAAGGTTTTGAGATTTTACGGAGACTTCATTATGTAGGCATGATTGATTACATCATTAGCCATTGGTGATCAACTCAACCTTCAGACCCTCTCCACTCCCTGGAGGTTGGAGGGGTGGGCTGAAAGTCCTTTAATTATGCTTTGGTCCTTCTGGTGACCAGCCACCATTCTAAGGCTGTCTAGGGCTACCAGCCACAGGTCATCTCATGAGCATATAAAAGACATTCTTATCATTCAAGAGATTCCAAGGCTTTTGTGAGCTCCGGGCCAGCTCTGGATACAGACCAAATATATATTTTATTATAAATCACAATATAACAAGTCTTACAGCTCTTTCATTAAACTTATTACTAAGTACTTTATTCCTTTTGATGCTATTGAAAATGGAATTGTTTTCTTAATTTTATTTTTGGATTGTTCATTGCCAGTGTATAAAACACAATTGATTTTTGTATCTCGATCTCATATCCTACAACTTTGCTGAACTTGTTTATTAGTTCTAATACTTACTTAGTGCGTATCGTAAGATTTTGTACATACAATGCCATCTGAAAATAAAGATAGCTTTACTTCTTTCTTTACAATCTCTGTTTTTGTCTTTTATTTCTTTTTCTAGTGTAATTGCCCTGACTAGAACCTCCAGTACCAAGTCATAATAGAAGTGACAAGAGCAGAAATCTTTGTCTCGTACCCAAACTTAGGGGGAAAGCATTCAGTCTTTAACCATAAAGTATTATGTTAGCTATAGGTTTTTCATGATGCCTTTTCTCAGATTGAAGAAATTCCCTTCTCTTTCTAGATTGCTGAGTATTTTATTATAAAGGGTGTTGGATATTGCCAATTACTTTTTCTGGGTCTGTTGAGATAATCATGTGGGTTCTATCCTTTATTCTATTGATATGATATGTTATTTTCATAGGGTTGCTATAACATATTACCATAAATTCTTTAACTTAAGATAACAGAAGTTTATTTTCTTGCAGTTCTACAGGCCAAGAATAAAAAGATCAAGTTGTCAGCAGGGCTGTACCCTCTCCAAAGGCTCTAGGAAAGAATCCTTCCTTGCTACCTCCAGCAACAGGTGGTTGTAAGCATTTCTTGAGTTGTGGTTGAATAACTCCATTGACTGTCAACACATGGACTTTTCCTCTTCTTTCTTCTTCTTTTCTGTCTGTTTCAAGTCTTCCTCTCTCCTTATCTTACAAGAACAATTGTCCTTGGATTTAAGGCTCAACCAGATAATCCAGGGTGATCTTATCTCTAAATCCTTAATTTATTTACATCTGCAAAGACCCTTTTTCCAAATAAGGCTACATTCACATTTTCTGAGACTTGGACACATTTTGGGTGGCCACCACTGAGCTGAACTCACTACACATGGTATAATACATAGATTGTTGTTTGGAAGTTAAAACAACCTTCAATTTTTACATTTCTGGGATGAATCCCTCTTGGTCCTGTTGGATTAACCTCTCTATATTTTGCTGGAATCTGTTTGCTAGTATTTTGTTGAAGAATTTTGTGTCTCAATTCATAAGAAATAATTTGCACAGTGTTCATTTCTTATATTTTCCTGGTTTTGATATCAAAATAATACTGGACTCATAAAATGAGTTAGAAAATATTTCTTTTTCCTATTGGCACACTGTTGTTCATAGTATATATCTGAAGTTCTTTGTTTTAAAGAAAAGTGGTGAGATCCCCTCTTTAATTTCTGATTTCATTAATTTGTCCTTTTTATTTCCTCTTGTTAAAACTAGCTAAAATTTTATCAATTTATGGATGCTACAAACAGCCAAATTTTTGGATTCATTTGGTTTTCTCTATTGGTTTTTTATTCTCCTTATTGTCAATTCTTGCTCTAATATTTATTATTTACTTCATCCAGATTTCTTTATTTTTAGTTTGTTCCCCCTTTTTCCCAGTTTTTTGAGATGGAAGCTTAGCTTGTTTATTTAAGATATTTTTTCTTTTTTAATGTAGGCATTTACATCTCTAATTTTCTCTGTAAGCAGTGGTTTAGTGGCATCCCATAAGTTTTGATACGTTGTGTTTTTGTTTTCATTCATGTCAAGTCTGCTATTTTCAAATTTTACTTCTCATTTATTCTTTGACTTATTGGTTATCTAGGAGAGTATTGTTTAATTTTCACATATTTGTGAATTTCACAAATTTTCTCCTATTATTTCTAATTTAATATTATTGTCTTAAGAAAATATGTTCTTCATAATTTCAGTTCTTTTACATTTATTGAGGCTTGTTTTATGGCCAAGCATATGGTTATTCCTGGAAAAATATTCAATGTGAATTTAAGAAGAACGTATATTCTGCTTTTGTTGGGTAAATTCTTCTATAGATGTCTATTAGGTTAGTTTGTATAATATCCTTGTTGATTTTCTGCCTAGTTGTATTATCCATTATTGAAAGTGGGGTACTTAAGGCTTCAAAAATTATTGTTAAATCTTTTATTTCTCCTTTCAATTCAGTCAGATTTTGCTTCAAACATTTTGGAGCTCTATTGTTAGGTGAATATATGTGAGACATATATAAATATATAGATATATTAATAGATATATAGAAATACACACATATGTATTTATATGATGGATTAATACTTTTATTATTATAAATGCCCCTGTTTGTCATTAGTAAATATTTTTGTGTATTTTGTCTTTTATTAGTTTAGCCATTCCATCTCTCTTTGGTTGGTGTTTGCATGGCATATACTTTTCAATCTTTTATTTTCAGCCTTTTTGATCTAAAGTATGTTTGTTATAGATAGCAATAGTTAAATCATGTGATTTTGTTCATTCTCCCAATATCTGTGTTTTAATTGAAGCATCTAATACATTTACATTTCATATAATTACTGATAAGTTAGTATTCACATGTTATTTTGTTATTTGCTTTCCATATTTGGTGTCTCTATTCCTCCATTACTGCTTTATATTGTGTCCAGTAGATATTTTCTAGCATACCATTTTAATTACCTTGTTGCTTCATTATGTATTTTTATTTATTTCCTTTTTTTTTAAAGTGGATTGTTTGATTTTATTGGTTTTATTTGTTTGTTTTTTTGATTTCAGCATATTATGGGGGTACAGATGTTTAGGTTACGTATGTTGCCCTTTCCTCCCCTCCCCCCCCAAGTCCGAGTTTCAAGCATGTCCATCTCTTGGATGGTGCGCATTGCACTCTTTGTGTAAGCATATACCCATCCCCTCCTTCCCCTCTCCCCTCCCCCCACCCGACATCCAATAGATGTTATTCTTATATGTACACTTATGTGTTGATCAGTTAATACCAATTTGATGGTGAGTACATGTGGTGCTTGTTTTTCCATTCTTGGGATACTTCACTTAGTAGAATGAGTTCCAGCTCTATCCAGGAGTATACAAGAGGTGCTATATCACCATTGTTTCTTAAAGCTGAATAGTACTCCATG